>JMFS01112965.1:0-33236 GCA_000699545.1 Podiceps cristatus | reverse complement strand
TGGTCTCTCCAGGAATCCAAAAAGCACCTGGCCGGGTTGGGTGTGCTGGGACTGGGCAACCTGATCACTGAGATCACAGCGAGCGAGGAGGACAACCCGGAGGCCGATGGAGCCCACCTGGACGAGGAAGGTTAGATACTGGGGTGCCTGCACTGAAATGATAGGGGGGCTGCAGGATCAGAGCTCTTGCTGGAGAGGAACAAATGCACCCATGTCCTCTGGGGCTGCAAGTAGCATCATCATGTTATCAGTTCAGAGGTCCTCTGGTAAAGGCCTTGCCTTCTCCTTCCTGCCAGGATGAACCTCATGTTATGTCCTGGTCACTTTTGCATTTGTTGCCTTTCATTTTTTATTAGGTGGTGTTTTGTTTGTTTGTTTGTTTTTTGTTTTTTTTGTTTTTTTTTTTTTAACTTGTCCCTCCTCCCTCATAAAGAAGTTTATTCTGTGTTTTAACCTGTGTTAAACAGGCCCATTTAGTGCACAGTATTATCATCTCTCTTTTAAAAAATTATTATTATTTATTTCTGAGCTTGTTTTTCAGTGAGAGGTGTGCCTTGTGCTAAAGTTGGTTACTTACCAATCTTTAGGGGAAATTCAGAGCTCTTGGAGCATTTGGTTAGAATGAGAGGAAGAATATTCCAATAGGGGATGCTGATCCGGTGTTTTTGTTCCTCTAAGAAAAGGAAGGATAGGAAGGGATTCATACGCACCTAGTGAAGTCTGAACTTAGTAATACATATTTGGATAAAGATTGCGTGACTGGATTTCTTTTCTTCCTAGGCTGGGTTAAGAGCACAGAAGATGCTGTTGATTATTCAGATATTAATGAAGTGGCAGAAGATGAGAGCCGTAGGTATAAGCAGGCAATGGGCAGCCTGCAGCCTGTTCGAAGAGCAGGTAAATGGGATTAGCATTACAGCTTTAGCTCTACAAGGTGTTTTGGGACAATGGGCCTTGATAATCTCTTATGGGGTGACGTTGTGCCTTTTCACTCCTTGCTTCAAGAACCTAATATAAGCTTTTGTGAAACTGCGTTTGCTGGATGAAGCCACTGCTTGATACCTTCCTTTTTTTAAAGAATTAGTTCCTCGTTAGGTTTAAACTATACTGAGAAACCAGGATCCTCCTTTTGCTCTGGGATCCCTTGCAGAGAATACCCGATACCTGCTCATATTTAATGTGTGTTCTTAGGGAGAGGATTATGCAGGAGGCCATGTGCTTTTTCAGAGATACTCAAAGATAGAGTTAAGGTCCTGATCCCTTAGAGGGTCACTTTAATCTTAGTATCTCCTATTTTACCCTTGATTTTTTTTTCTGAAATGACTTTCTGCAGAAGGTTCTTTGGTTCTTTTGTTAATCCCAGGGATCTCTGTCTGGCCTAGAACAGATTTTCAAAAACGTGCAGCTTTTCCCTATCAGTAGCTGCTAGTTTAAATGCTAAATCTTTGCACGTTCCTTAAAGCTGCTTTATACTTACCCTTTCTGTTGACATATTGTGGTTAGTGGGATGTAAAGGTGATTTGGGCTTTTTAACCACATTTTTCTTACTTTAGCAGCTTTATTTGCTCTGTGAAGCATGAATAAGGGGAGATGATAGCAGAATATATACATACGTTTAGTACTTCAGTTATGTTTCTGTCAGTTTGCCTTTTTCCCTCCTTCCCATTCTTTCTTACATTTCAGTCTTGCAAATGAGTTTGTGCAAGAAACCAAACTTTGCATTCAAAAAAAAAAAAAAGTTTTTCATCTAGTTACAAAATGAGGATAGTCTTCTGACTAATGAGAAGACATGCTCTTCTCATCGTATTGGGACAGGTATGAGAGAGTATAAATGGGAAGGATGCCTGGTTCCCTTTTATTGTCTGCTTAATACGCAGTCTTGTCTTCTGACTGGTTAGATGAAGATGAGGATGATTACGATGCTGACTGTGAAGATATAGATTCCAAATTGATGCCGCCACCACCACCACCTCCAGTACCTGGAAAGAAAGAAGATGAAAAGGATGCAGCTGCCACTGGTGAGTGAGGACTGTTCTCTTCTCTCTGGCAATATGAACATCTGAAGGAAGCGAACACTGCTGTGGAGCAGTTTGTTCTGCAGCAAGTACCGTGCGTCGTCAAAATTCAGTCTGCAGACTGTACCTAAAGGTGGGTCTTTGTCCTGATATGCAATGTTATAGGATTGGCTGAAATGTAGGGTGAAATATTATATTTCCAGTGATTGTTAAAGTACTGATACTGACAATGAAACTGCTTTTTTATCTCATCCTCTCAGTTGTGACTGGGAAATTCACCTGGAACGCTTAGGATAAAATGAAAGGTTAAACCAGAATGGTACTCCTAACACCCGCAGAGGCTTAATTTTTGCGTAACTTGGTATAAATAGTAGATGTGGCATTATGGGTTGTACTAGGGAACAGGGAGGAAACCTGTTTGTTTATAAGGTGCTTGTTCTATTGTAGTATCTGAAGATGGAGACGGTATCATTTTGCCCTCCATCATTGCTCCTTCCTCTGCTGCCTCCGACAAGGTGGATTTCAGCAGCAGCTCTGATTCTGAGTCAGAGATGGGACCTCAAGAAGCCAGGCAGGCAGAATCCAAGGAAGGCAAACTCACACTTCCTCTTGCAGGAATCATGCAGCGAGATGCTACCAAACAGTTGCCAAGTGTTACAGAGCTCTTCCCGGAATTTCGACCAGGCAAGGTATTGTAAGTGATATGTGGAAGTGACAGAAACTGTATCATGTAAGCCCTCTAAATATGAATTGTATAGTATTAAAGGTATGTAGTAAGTAATTGCATATATGTTCTTGCTCACCTCAGTACTTTCTTTGGTCCCTGTGTGCTGCTGTTTCCAGGCTGCTTAACATGTAATGCTTTTCTTGCCATTTGCAGGAGCCTCTTAAAAAGCATCATATAAATCAGGTGTGAAATAATGTTTTGCTGCTCTGTAAGACCATAGCACAGGCCTGTTGATTTGTGAAAATTATTTTTCTGAGGTAGTAAAGGATACTTTTGCTGGACGACTAAAAAGTATAACTCTAATTTGTCTGCTTTCTGTCTTTTCTGGCAAATATGTGCTCCTCCTTTCATGCTGTCCTGAATTTGGTGTGCTCTTCCTGAAACAGTTTGTGATGTGTATCGTTTACTTAATTCTCCCTCAGAACTCCTGAGTATGGATCAGAAATTAGCTCAATAAGGAGTTGATTGAAAGAATGATCATTTTTTTGCACAAAGTGAATTCATTACAATACTTTCCTAAATGCTTCCAAACAGCAAATGTAGTCGATGTATTTCAATACTTATTTTGAAAGTTTTAAAGCTGTCGAGAAGTGTGGGAAGGGAATGAGAGTAAAGATGAGCTTACAGTTGCCAAATGGTTGTGAGCCAGGATAACTTGGTTTTATGTGTGCCTCCATCACAGGGTTTGTGTAAGGAGCTGAGCAATTTTCATAATCAAATGTCATGTTTTTTAATGATTTAGGTAGCCTCTGTCTATTAGAAATGTAGGTGGGGCTCTAGCACAGAAATTAGCCCTCTGGATGATCTCTTGGCAAATTCAATGTTTACTGTGTTACTGTATTTTGTATCAGTTAGTGTGTTCATTTCTTTGGTGCTCAACTTGTAATATTAGGGACTGTTTCAGTGTTCAACATGCCCAGTAGATGCAGAAATCAGTGCAAGCTGTTAACGCTGAGCACTTTTCATAATTCATGAACACCAGAGCTGACAAAGCCTGAAATCCTGTAGATTTGGCTATGAGGATTGGTTGACGTCTGAGAATGTGCGTGTTAATGTAGCACGTTAATGCATGTTAAGAGTTTTCATGATGAAACCACTCAAAACAGCGCGTGGAGAAGCTTTGTGTTTCATTAAACTGTTCGCAGTTTAACCACGTCTGAGACCTTTGCCCTCGCTGAAAGGTGTCTGAAACTGGCCAAAGGGTTCAGAAGTAATCTGGGGGAGTTTGGGGAAGAAGGATAACGTAGATGTGGGCAGAGATGGACGGAGTGGTCATATAAACATTATTTCCTTTGGGGATCAGCGTACCAGATTAACAGGGAACATTAATAGGATGTCTTTACAAATCTCTCACTCTTAATTCTTGTTTCCTAAATCTGTCTGTTAATTTGGGAATAATGCTTTCCCTCTTTACAAGAGTGCTCTGAAGAAACAATTATCAGTGCTTAAAAAACAGCAATTGTAGAAGAAACAGATGAGAAAGTTTGTCATCAGTGTGGGTTTTGGAGGTATGCATATAGAGGAACTGCATTATGATGGAAGTAAAAATAAGCATATTATTTCTGGACTGTGGTATTTGTTTTTATCTGGTTGCTAAAGAAATCTCTGCTTTATATAAGTGTCTTCTAGTTTTGTCTCTTTTACTAATAATTTTATCAAATCTTCTTCAATCTTTATGTGTCTTTCTTGAAGGTTGTGGATTGTTCAAAATGAAAATAATTATTTCCAGGTGATGTTTTACTACATGCTCAATATGTAAAGGCAATCTTTCTTCCCTCTGTCAAATTTCTTTGTGTCTGAGATTGATTAAATCCTTTTGAAAAGGAAGGATCCACCAAACAGATGGATCAGATGCTTTTTTTGAAGTATAACCGAGAAATTGTTGGTTGCAACCAAGGGATTGTAGTACAGGCATTTCTGAATTTCAGAATGCTGTCTTTCCTTACTGCTTTTCAAGTGGGGGAAGGACAGAGACAGGCATTCCACACTGTTTTTTTTTCTTTTTTTCCTCTGACCCTCTTGTTTTTTCCTGTTCTAGGTGCTGCGTTTCCTGCGTCTCTTTGGCCCTGGAAAGAATGTTCCATCGGTTTGGCGTAGTGCCCGAAGGAAACGCAAGAAGAAACATCGGGAGTTGGCACAAGAAGTGCAGATACAGGAGGGTGATGTTGTAGTTGAGAGTGGAATGGAAGGAAAATCTCCTTGGGAATATGAGTTTGCTGCTCCTCCCCCTCCTGAGCAGTGCCTTTCAGATGATGAGGTGGGATATCTGAGACTTAGAGAGGGTTCCCAGCTATCACTGGGGGTAGTAGTGGATTGGATAGCAACTTTTAGAGTAAAGAGTTTTCCCTCCAAAATAAAACTGGAGGACAGGGTTGGCTCATATTCCAGCTGTGCAGAAGCTCTTCTCCAGATACTAGTCAGTGACTTCAGGTGATTGCTTCTTACTGAGAAGGCTGCATCAGTGGTGCAGGATCAATAGGAGAGTTTTTCCTCGTTGTATCAAGACGAAATCTCTGTGTTCTTGGAAGTCTAATTGCAGAACATTCTTAAGGCAGCTAGTAAGTATGGAAAAGCACTTAGAAATACCATTCCTCTCCGAGAATAAGCTGGGAAGCTTGGAAGGAAGAAACTTCAGTGACCATCAGTATAACCATTCCCTCCTTTGCTGTGCTTCAGATTACCATGATGGCACCTGTGGAATCAAAATTTTCCCAGTCAACTGGTGATACAGACAAAGTGACAGATACAAAGCCTAAAGTGGCAGAATGGCGCTACGGCCCAGCACAGCTTTGGTATGATATGCTGGGGATCCCTGAAGATGGCAGTGGATTTGATTATGGTTTCAAGCTGAAAGAGAAGAAGAAGGAGCAGGAGGTTAAAGGACACACAGATGAGGGGGTGAGAGGGGAACTCTGAGGGAAGGTGTGGAAATGTGTGTTGCACTGGGGATTGCTGCGCAATGAGAGCTTGGATGGTTGTGTACCATGCAGAATGAGACTTCTAATTTTTCTTCTTTAGTTTGAAAGTATGCAGTCAATCCAGGTCTTCAAGCAGCTATTCTTTCCTTCCAGGATGCAGGGTTAATGGATGAGAAGGATGACCTGCTGGCTGATGAGCACTTCCTTATGGTGACACAGCTCCAATGGGAGGAGGATGTTATCTGGAATGGAGAAGACATCAAGCACAAAGGGACTAAGACACAGCGGGCAAGTTTGGCAGGCTGGCTGCCATCCAGCATGACTAGAAATGCCACTGCGTATAATGCCCAACAAGGTAATCAGTGGTCTGATATGAATTGTACTTGCTGTAGTTGAGCTGACTCATTGCATACTTTTGTCTCAAATACAGAACATAATTCTTCCTGTCAGGGAATGTTTTTTGGCAAAATCACATCTCTGCGCAGAATTCTGAGAGTCTTTCTGTCTTTCCAAAAACAGTTAGGTCCCTTCTGTTAAAGAAGATGCCAACTCTGGCTTTCTTCTCTCCATGTGGTATACCAGATGCTAGATCCATCTATGTTAGTATCAAGCAACGCTACAGTGAGGATGTCTGCTGTTTATAGGCCAATGATTTTTTTTTTTTAATTGGAAGAAATGTGTAAAAGTCTTCTAAAGTTTCTCCTGAACTAATAATGGTATTCTGTTTTTTCTAGATAGGAAGTAACAATTCTTACAAGCCTCAGACTTCTCTTAAACACAGATGCATTTTAAATTTAAATTGCTTGTGTAGAATGAATGTTTATCATCTGTTTGTTATATCGTACCCTGCTCCTACAAGGAAGGACTAGTGGGAATGTCACATCTTTATTTAGTACCAGTGTCAGTTGTGTACTGCTCAGCTATGAGTACAAGACACTCTGAGGAGTTTGGTAGGTGAATTGGAGATAACTTCTTATAACAATTTTCATTTCAGCACAGTTGTGAGCTATCCAGGTCTGGGGTCATTGTGTTTCAGTCCCATCAAAAGCTACAGTAACATGTTAAATGGGGTTTGTCTGTTCACATGTGTTAGGCCTTATGCCTTCCAGAAGCATTAATAAGTGACGTGAGCATAGGTGAGCTGGTCTGCCCTGGGACAAGCTGCCTTCACAGAATGATTCCTTGAGGTCTGCTTGGCCATTCTTTTTTCTATGACAGTTTCACATAAGGCAGGAAGCTGGCGGAGGCCACGCCAACTGTTCTGTCAATGGCAACTTTCTGCTTGAGGCCTCGCCCTTTTATAGGGACCAGAAATGCACCTTATGCATTGTCATGCAGCATATGCAAAGCAAGCCATACGTAACTCTATAGAGGCTGCAGTCTCCAGCACTAAGCTGTGGCTGACGTGTTTTTGTAAGTCTTAACTTGTGCTGATGACACAGACGGTCTTTGAGATATGAGCAGTAGGCTGTTCTGGATCAGGCTGGAAATCACTCTCCATGCAACCTTCAAGTTCTGATTTAAGGCAATGCAATGCCCTCTAGCCATCCCACTCAAACTAAAGTTACTTTTGTTTTCCTTTTCTCTAGGTTTGAACCGCAGTGGCTCTTTGCTCAATCCACCAATTCCACTAGCACAGAAACCAAATGTGGCAGGAGTCCTAGGTATAGCAAAGGGCAAAGAAAAGCAGGCCCCTGAACAGCAAGGTAATGAGGATGTCAGTCTTTGGCCTATGAATAGGTGCATGTGACACGCTTCTGTATAGTCTTGTGTTCTGTGTAATAGCAGGGTCCCTTTTTGGTAACAAGGTGTAGATAAAAGGGATACTTGTTTGCTCTAAAACCTTGTAGAGGCCCTATTTCATTCTTGGAGGTTGTCTGTGTTCAATGGAGCAAAATCTCCAAGCGTTGTTAAAGCTGAGACTTGGAGCTCTGCTTCCTCTTTGCTTCTAAGATGAGTTTTCTTTTGCCTTTTAGAAGGCCTGCCTCAGAAAGCCCTGAAAGATGGGGAAGGTTTGAGGGAATAAGATGTAGGGATGGGCTCTGAAATGTTTTTCTGCCAAGGTAGCATATAAAACTCTTAAGGATTCTACCTTATGATTATTACAGTTTCCCTGGATGAAGACAAGCCCTGGTACTCTATTTTCCCAATTGACAATGAAGAATTAGTATATGGCCGTTGGGAAGACAATATCATCTGGGATGATCAGGCAATGGAAACCTACCTGGATCCCCCTGTCTTAACACTTGATCCAAATGATGAAAACATAATTCTAGGTATGATTATTTCATCCAGAAATTTGACTCAAATGGGAAAAGACAAGTAGAAGTGGAAGCAAGGATGTATGGTCACCCTGTAAAGGAAATAAATGGAGTGGGGCAATACTTATGGCCTTTCTTTGTTCTGGCTTTTGAAGACTATTTGCAAGTAATCAAAGGCCTAAGCAGAAGATGGAAATGCTAATAACTCTAATGGTGTGGTATATACTTCCAGCTCCCAAGTTAAAAGCAGTAACAGGAGAGTAAAATATTAATGTCCTGAAACTTAAATTTAACATAATTCATCTGACTCTTGGTGTGTTTTAGAAGCGACTGTCTCAGTTCTACTTGCATGCCTGTTGTTTTGAAGAAGGAAGGTAGAGAAATAAACCACAGACTAGCCCAGGCCATTCTCAGCATGGCCTGTATTCAAAGCCTGAAGAAGCAGATTTCTTGAGCCTCTTTCAGGCTATGATAATGGACATGGAGCAATGACTTTGTGTAATAACTATCAGCATTTTTGTTGCTGCTCAGTGTTCCTGGAGTTTGTTTTGAATGTACTCTCTGTTTACATTGCTACAAGCTGGAGAGATTTTTGTCTCATTTGGACCACTAAAATCACCACTTTCTCTTAGATCTGTGTGTTGGTGATCTTCAAGTAGCCTTATGTAATTTAAGGATAGGCATATCTTGCTACACTTTTATATGCCCTGCTTTTCCTTCCTCAGGAAAGTGGGTCAGTTCTAAAAATTTCTATATTGGATTGGAATGTTCTGGTATTAGGCAGCAACCTTGACAGTCACTTTTAATTTGAGCTTGGTTAAAGACAGGACAAAGAGGCTCACAATATTTTCTTTCCAAGTCTGAAATGCACCACAAAATGGCAGATGTTTGTATAAATAGTGACGAAGGTGAATCCATTCTTATTTTATGTGGAGTGTCATGAGATCTGTGCATGAAGTTGATATAACGTTTACTAAGCTCATGCTACTAGGCCCTGCTTCTTGTGTGAAAATCTTATTTGTAGAATCCATGCTTCACAAATTGCTAACTTTTAAAATTCTTTCAGGAATGCCTTTTGGGTTTAGGTCCATATTGTCTTGGGATTCAAACTCACTTTTGTGTTTTATATATGTGAGGAAGAAAAGGATTACTAATACATGTAGATGGGAAACAGTATTGGCACTCTTGTCCTCTTGATTCTCAATCTTTAGAATAGGTTTGGCAGAACAGATGCTATTTCTTGTATTTTCATTGATTGGATTGTTAGAATGCCTTTTGGGTTTAGGTCCATATTGTCTTGGGATTCAAACTCACTTTTGTGTTTTATATATGTGAGGAAGAAAAGGATTACTAATACATGTAGATGGGAAACAGTATTGGCACTCTTGTCCTCTTGATTCTCAATCTTTAGAATAGGTTTGGCAGAACAGATGCTATTTCTTGTATTTTCATTGATTGGATTGTTAGTAAATTTTGTGTTGAGCAGTGGATACCCCAAGCAATCCTCACAATCACCCTCCTCCCACTCAAATCTACTCACTGCTGAAGAAGGTGAGGTACAGATTTAAGCATGGAGCTTTTCTGTGTTTGTTGAGCTTGCTTCATATTAACCTGTATGGAGAAAAAGGGGGAGGAGTGTAGGAGGACAGTCACCCCAGAAACTGAACAAAAAAGGCAAAAATATCTGTACCAAGCTGCAGCTCAGTAGGAGGTTGTGGTGCTGAAAAGGGCGCCATAGGATAAGTGCCCTACAGAGTGATTGCTTGTGTTTTTAGAAATTCCTGATGAAAAGGAAGAAATGACTTTGAACTCTCCATCCAAGGAGAACAAGAAAGAATCTTCTCTAAAGAAGAGTCGAATCCTGCTGGGAAAAACAGGTGTCATCAAAGAAGAACCTCAGCAGGTCAGCACAAGCTTTAGCACCTTGCAGGTTGGGAATGATGTGGAAGGATTGTTTTTGGTTTTTTTTTAATCTTCCTCCCCTTTCTGTCTTTAAAATTGAATTAGAACATGTCTCAGCCAGAGGTGAAGGATCCCTGGAACCTCTCCAATGATGAGTTTTACTATCCCAAACAGCAGGGACTTCGAGGAACCTTTGGAGGCAATATCATTCAGGTAGTCACAGCATTGTGTGGCTATAGAGTGAGAGTGTTTTGGTAGGAGGTTTCTAGCCGAGAGTATGATTTAGGATTTGTAGAAAAACAGAATTTAGATTACAGCAGGTCAGTTAAGTGTTCATGAGAGACATTATTAATGCTGTTTAATCAAAATTACGAGAAAGGAGTTTGAACTAACTTTTCTTGATTGCCCCATCAAGCTGAGGTTTAGGTGCTAGATCTTGCTGTATTGTATTTGCCATGCTTTTGTTTGGTGTCTCTTTCTGTAGTACTCTTTCTGAAGAGTGGGAGGGGGGAAAGTGGTGCAGATGATCAAGAGGTAAGGTTGTACTTCTGCTACCAGTGTGTGTTCTAATCTGGATATTATAAAAATCATTTAGATAATAATGAATTTGAACTACTGCCCACTAGCCCTACATGAAAAGGTGATAATTTTTTCCTTCTTCATTGTGGTATTCAGTGACCTCTTCTAAAACCTCATGTCATTCCAGCTTCTTCTGTAATTGGAAAAATGTATGTAACTTCAAGTGTGCTTCTCTTCCACTGATAGGGATAATGGCTTTGCATGCTCCTAGTAAATAAAAAAAAAAATAATCTTATTTAGTACCACTTAAAATAGTAAAAATAAAGTCATCTCTATACAGAAAGGAAAGATCTATATGAGGACCAAGGGACTCTCTGTCAAAAGTCAACATGTATGATAAGAAGTGAATTTCAATGCACTAGTGTTACTGCTAGCAGACCTAAAAATATTAATAGGTTCTGTTATATAAGGGTTAGCAGGATAGGAGGACAACATTGATTTTGAGATGATAGGTGCAATTCTCAACACACATTTTGTTCCTGTGTTAGCATTCTATCCCAGCAGTGGAACTTCGCCAGCCATTCTTTCCCACCCATATGGGTCCTATGAAACTCCGACAATTTCATCGTCCTCCCCTGAAGAAATACTCTTTCGGTGCCTTGTCCCAACCAGGGCCCCATTCTGTGCAACCTCTGTTGAAGCACATAAAAAAGAAGGCCAAGGTACAGTTATTTTTCTCTGTATCTGATGTCTGCTGTGGCTCCATTTTCACAAAAGATGTGTTTGTTGTACTGTTTTCCTAACGCTGTCATTTCATTGGCACAGATGAGAGAGCAGGAGCGTCAGGCTTCTGGGGGGGGTGAAATGTTCTTCATGCGCACACCACAGGACCTAACTGGCAAGGATGGAGATCTCATCCTAGCTGAATATAGCGAGGAAAATGCCCCTTTAATGATGCAGGTTGGCATGGCAACAAAGATTAAAAATTACTACAAAAGGGTGAGTATGCAGGTTTTGCTGTTGGACAGTGATTATCTTCTGCCTCTCACGGAGTGCTAACTCCACCTTCATTGCATGTTGCAGAAACCTGGCAAAGATCCGGGAGCTCCAGACTGTAAATATGGCGAGACTGTTTATTGTCACACTTCTCCATTCCTGGGTTCTCTGCATCCAGGCCAATTACTGCAGGTGAGAAAAGCAAGCAAAAGAGATAGAAAAGTTGAATATGGAGTAATAAGCAGAACGTTTCATGCCCTGTTTTGAATCACAAATAAAGCTTAATGTCCAAAAAAACAGATTCAATTTAATTTCCAGTTTGTTTCTTTGTTTACCGATAATAATTCAGTCCTTGGATTTTTTTTTTTAAGTATCTCCCTGTTATATGTTTTTTAAAATTGTTGTAGGAATGATAGGAATTGCAGGAAGTGAATATTGGCTGTTTTGCTTTTTAATGGCATTAGAAATACTATTAGAGAGGACTGAGTGGAAGGCCACAGCTGATTGAATGTTGGGGAGCTCAGTAAATAGGTGTTGGAGGGGACAGAAAACATGGATTTATTGTGGTCCAGGATGTGTGAGCAAAACCCGTGTGTACTTTCTGAGAACTGCACTGCTAGTTGCCTGCTGAATGCCAGTTACTAGTCAGGTGTGTAGACTTCTGCTTTTGTGAGCCTTTCTCTTGTTGAAATACATACAGTTGAGATGGAGAGAGGAATTAATAATGTTGTGAAGACCACCTGGTTACAAAAATTTTGGTAAATGTAAAAATAAATCTATTTCAGTTAATGCTAGCTGCTCTTGGTGCAGCAATAATTCTGTCCATGCTGTATGTACCAGAGGAAAAAAGTAGTGTAAAGGTTGATATTAGAGTGATCTAAGAGGACTTCATCATGGATGAAACAGGACTTCTGGAAAGCTTGAAGTGAGGACAGGGCCATCTCAAGGAAAGCTTTGCAATGTGGGTGAGGGTAGTGTGGGAAAGCAGCCGTCAGTGGGTAAGACTTGTGGAAGCCCTACACTGGGCACGTGTTCTGGGCTGGTTTCTGTGGTTATAGTGTTCTGCGTGTGTGTTCTTTCTGTGCCTTTTTAAAGGACCTCCTTAAAGGTCAGTCCAAAGAGCCCTTCAGACTCTTTCTGTATTTGTTCTAGGTTTTCTTATGCTTTTATGCTTTATTCTTGGTTATTCTCTGCATAAGCAAGGAGTGTTCTGGCTGCACATCTACAGATATTCATATATTGTGATATAAATGATGGTGTACCATTGGCATGACTAGGTGTTTTTTATTTTGTGTGTGGGTTGTGGGTGTTTTGGTTTTTTGGGGTTTTTTTTAAGATATTTTTTGTAGATTTGAATTACAGAAAATTTGATTAAACCCTAACTTTCAAACTTTGATTTATTTCTCTTATTAGGCATTTGAAAACAACCTTTTCCGGGCCCCTATCTATTTACATAAGATGCCTGAAACAGATTTCCTGATTATCCGGACACGACAAGGCTATTATGTTCGAGAATTAGTGGATATTTTTGTAGTTGGTCAGGAGTGCCCACTCTATGAAGTACCTGGTCCCAACTCTAAACGAGCTAACACACATATCAGAGATTTTCTGCAGGTATGTGATAAGAGACAGTTGGGGGATCTGAGGGGTCTTTGGAGAAACACCATGGCAGGGGCACAGGCCTCATGTGGACAGCCTTGAATTGAGAAGCTTATTGCTTTGCTGTGGGTCCTTTTTTTTTTTCTTGTGAGGTGACAGCACTACAAGAGTTGGATGTTAACCATACAGACCGTTTTGGTTGTCATTTAACTATTTATAGCACGCTTCTGTTTCCTTGCATCCTATCTGATAAATATATGGTAGAGGCTTTTTATTAGTCAAAATAAAAGGTTACAAGATTATATAAAAGTGTAGGAAACTGAAGAAATTAGAATGAACTTTGAAGTGGTTATGCTGTATGAAATAATGGTTACATGTGTTTTACTGAGAGGCAATTAATGGATCTTATTACTGTCCTATTACATAGCACAGAATTAGAGCTGCTTCATAGGTATTTGTTGATTCCCTAGATCTTGAGGCAGTTAAGCTTTGGGACTATCAGTGACCATTCAAATAAATATCCCCAAATTTAGATTTTGGAGAAAATTTCTAGTAATTTACTGTCAGTTTAATTCAAAATGGTAACTGGAGGTATTTGCAGAGCAGGAAGATCCCTGCCATTCCCAGAGTTCAAGTTTCTGTACCAAAGCATGAACATTTCTAATGTGATAAAAATATTTGTCTTGAAATGTTGTATTTTCCACATCACTTTCTCAAAAATAGCTAAACTTGAAGCAGACACATGGCTTGGAAAACTTTACTAAGTACCTTTATAAGAAACAATGGGTTTTAAGTAGGAAGTCTGAAGTAGTCACTAGAAACAGCATTGTCTATACTGTCTTGGCCCATTTGTTATATTCTTTCTTTGGACATCACAAATGAGTCTTGTTTTGTAGGTTTTTATTTATCGCCTCTTCTGGAAAAGCAGAGACCGTCCTCGGAGAATTCGCATGGAGGATATCAAGAAGGCCTTTCCCTCACACTCGGAGAGTAGCATCCGAAAGCGGCTGAAGCTTTGTGCTGATTTCAAACGCACAGGTATTTAAAGATTTTATGTGGCAGTCAACCATTCTTTTCTGCTCTTAGAGTTCCTAACAGAGCAGGAGGAGGAGGCAACATCTCCTGATAAACCGTTGATTAAAACATCTATTTGAAGAACTGAAATGTAATCTGATAGGGGTTTTTTTTTTGGTTCTAATTTTTATAAATGTGCACTTTCTTTTGACACAGGTGTGCTTGATGGTGAGCAATGACTACAGTTTGGACTTTTTTTTTATAACCCTTTGGGCAATGATTTATTCATAAAGTAACAATGTATGACACCAACATATACACGTTCCCTTCCCTCTATGTATGGCTGTGTTGTGTTTTACAAGCAAATACATGCCAGCAGAAGCTTGTGCCATCTTCATGAGTCTCATCGTGCTCTGAGAGGCTGAGTTCTGATTTTTGCATATGCAGAATGATAAACAAGTGGTAATACAAAGATTTTTAGGCCAGCCATGGGGAAAAGTAGTTTGAGGTGAGGAAGTGAAAGGTGGATTAAGTGCTTTTGGAATGTAGTTTATAAATAGAATGAGCATGAATGTATGAGAGTTTGCTGATATAACAGGCACTGAGTTAGGGGGTGTTGATGCAGACAAAGGCAGAATGAAAAAATGTGTCACTTTAGTGGCCTAAGTGTCGTGGATTTGTTATACTTGCTCCTTTTGCTAGCATTGCAGCAGGGTACCAAATCTTGAAATACGGTTATGATTATAATGGCATCTAACATTTATGGGAAACTACTCAGTGTTTGATCTGTGCATTTTTCAGGGATGGACTCAAATTGGTGGGTTTTAAAGCCGGATTTCAGATTGCCGACAGAGGAAGAGATCAGAGCAATGGTATCCCCAGAACAGTGCTGTGCTTATTACAGTATGATTGCAGCTGAGCAGCGACTGAAGGTAAACAGTCCTTGTAGGCTATCAGGCAAGTTACTGACAAGTAGTTCTGTGAAGGGTGAGGCTAGGCACACCTGCCTAAAGCTAATTTTGCCATAGCAAAATTAGGCCCCTGACTACTGGGCAACTTGCTAAGTTTTCTGCTGCGCAAAACAGCAGTTAAATTCTTAGAGAGACATTATATTCTTACCACCTATTGTTTAGATATTGAGTTAACTTGCTCAAAGGTATGGGAAAGGGCTTATGTTTCTACCTGGAGCACTACAGCAGAAAGTAACAGGTATGTGGCTGTGAGAGATTGCTACTTTTTTTTTTTTTTTTTTTACTTTTTTTTTTTTTTTTTTAAGTCAAGTGCAGTATAGTTATGGAGTTTGTCAAAATACTGAGCAGTTTGACGTCCGTGATACTGTGGGTCACAGTGAATCTTGCAAACAACTGTCTGTGGAAGTGTGCTTCTTCAGCATGACAAGTCTGCGCAGGAGATTCACAATACACTTCTAGTTGTCTCTCCAGTAACCTTTTTGAGACACTACGTTCTCATTTTTTTCCTAATATTTCTCTGCAGGATGCAGGTTATGGGGAGAAATCCTTCTTTGCACCAGAAGAGGAGAATGAAGAGGATTTCCAAATGAAGATTGATGATGAGGTACTGTCAGAGTGATGCATGAGCATGCATGCCAATATATAAATCTGCATGGCAGGAGAGAAACAAGGTCTTTAAATGTAAAGGACGTATTTAAAATAGGATTCAGTAGATCAAGTGTTCTTGTGACTTTCCTGGGAGCTCTGCTTTCAAGCTTATACCTGTGTTTGGGGAGACTTCTTGCCAGGTCCTTTCAGTACTAGTCTTTTTGCCTTAAATGCCTTTTGGGAGTTACCTAGCCTTTGATTCTTCATAGAGGTTTTATCAGGGCAGCTGAAGGATCAAGAAGTGGAATTCATCCTTATTATGTCAATTGAAAAGTTCTCAGTATGATTGCAAGAATCCAAAATAAAAAAGCTTGGAATTCTCCTTGATGGTAGCAGGATTGTGAGGCCATCTTTCTCTTCTTGCTGGCAGGTGCGCACAGCTCCATGGAACACCACACGAGCCTTCATCGCTGCTATGAAGGGCAAGTGCCTCCTAGAAGTGACTGGTGTAGCAGATCCTACCGGTTGTGGGGAAGGATTTTCTTATGTGAAGATTCCAAACAAACCAACTCAGCAGAAGGTATAGTTCCCAAGTTTGGGTTGGACAAGGAGCAATAACTGGAAAGTCATGTGGGAGAAATGGAGTAAATATGGTGCATCAGGAAGACAAAATATCAGAAGATAAGCCTAGGAAGGACTACTATGTGATGACATTAATAAGCTGCGTGTTCCTCTAAACAGGATGATAAAGAACCTCAGCCAGTGAAAAAGACAGTGACTGGGACAGATGCTGATCTGCGCCGACTTTCTCTCAAAAATGCCAAACAGCTTCTGCGTAAATTCGGAGTGCCTGAAGAGGAGGTGAGCATAACCTGGAGCAGCTTATAGAGTTCTCTTCACTAATGGATTCAGCAGCTAATGATGGAATGGACGTGTACTTTTCTACTCTGACCTTATGTGGAAAGGAATTGAAATCCACAGTCAGCTACCTCAGTTGTATGTCTCTAAAGCCAATTCTAGTCTGTATTCCTCTTTCCAGATAAAGAAGCTGTCCCGGTGGGAAGTGATTGATGTGGTACGTACGATGTCTACAGAGCAGGCTCGTTCAGGGGAAGGCCCTATGAGCAAATTTGCACGCGGGTCTCGGTTTTCTGTAGCAGAACATCAGGAGAGATACAAAGAAGAGTGTCAGCGCATCTTTGATTTACAAAATAAGTAAGTTCTTATCTGATGTTTACAGCCTTGAACCGCACCCTGTCCCCACCTTAAAAGTCCAGAACTATGTATGCCTGGGGCTTACTGATATGTAGTGGTATAGATGTTGATTCAACTGGTTGGGCCTGCAAAATTCAGCACTGAGAAAGAGGGTTCTGACTGTTAATAGAAACTTATGGGTTGGCCTTAGTGTCTTGCTGTCATGGACCTTTTGGAAAGGTAGAATGAGTTGCGTAATCTGGCACGTATAATAGCATGAGATGTTCTACTGTTCCACAGACCAGTAGTTCACCACTCTATTTCATTCCTTTCTTTCTTTGTTGTTGTTTTTTTGCTTTGCTTTGTTACCATCAATTTGCTATCTCTCTCTTGGAGCTACCTATCTCTCTCTTGGAGCAGCTACCAGTTTTATATTCTGTTCTTTAGAACTGCCAGAATTCATGCAATATTCCTTATTCTGGCACAAGAACTGAGAGTGGGGAGGGAATATAGGACTGTTGATGATGAAGAGATCAAGAAGTTGGAGAAGATTTGCTTGGAACAATTGATCTTTTGGACATGGGGATTACAGGAGGACTGAGAAGGGAATAAATTATGCTTATTCTTGTAGTAGTTATTTGCAACATTAATTTTCAAACTTTTGTGTCATTTTTACCTTTTTATTTCTGGGAAGGTAACAGGCTGGGTTTTTTGGGGGAGACTAACTGACTTTCAAGGTGCCTCCTGCTTCAGGGTTCTGGAATCCACAGAGATCCTGTCAACAGACACAGATAGCAGCTCGGCTGAAGACAGTGACTTTGAAGAGATGGGAAAGAATATTGAGAATATGTTACAGAACAAGAAAACTAGTTCTCAGCTCTCTCGGGAAAGAGAAGAGCAGGAACGAAAGGAATTGCAAAGGATGCTTCTGGGAGAAGACAGTGGCAATGACAAAGAGAGGGGCAAAAAGGACAGGAGAGACAAAAAGGGGCTGTGTAAGTAACTGCAACCACCAGAATGTGCCTGGGAAGGGATGTAGAACTTTGTGTTAGGCTGCAAAGTATGCTGATCTGGCTCTCAGAGGAGAGTGTGGATTTGTTACAGGAAGGGTGTGTAGACATGCTTATCTTGGGCTTCTTCCTTCTCCTGAGCAGTTACTGGTAGAAAATTCATTTGAAGTGTTTTCTTTGCCCCATAGCTTTGCTTATTTTGAACGGTAAAAGTACTCTGGTATTTCTTTAGATACTCACTGCTGCTTGCTGCTTAAGTTTACTTTTTTTGAGGGTGTGTGTTTTTGAGTACTTTTCTCAAGATGCGTTCACAAGTGGTTCCTGCAACCGGCTTAATGTACTCTGATTGGATCTTGCGAGTAAACACAGCTATGTATGTGAAACAGATAAGCACAATATGTAGGATGATAGCAGTGTCTGTTACGCTGTGTGCTGTAGCAGTGTGTTTGGGAGATAGTTGGGCAGTTGCTAGATTTGGATCTCCTGAGATGTGTTTATTTTAAGTACTTTCCAACAGAGAACTTGACACATCCCTAACTGGCAGGTAAAAGTGTCTGACCTGTGAATGAACTTCTTGTCTGTGTGACTGCTCATGACCACTGTTACTTGTTGCATGTGTATGAGCAAATTTGGACTCTGCTGCATCTGGGTCAATTTTATTGTTGCTGTTGGAAACCCAGTTTGGGAATAAATCACTAATTAAATAATTACTGGAATAATTTAGTAAGGGGTATGTGAAAGATTTGCTGATGATTGTTGCCTTATGAAAAGGTATCCAGTGTTATTTTGAACAAAATCTCTCAACCAAAATTCCGAATGGTGCTGGGAAGATTCTATGAGACAAGGCTAGCTCACTGGTTGTAATACTGGTTGGAGAACTGGATAATTTTTGACCTTCCATTTCTGTCAGATCTCCATAGTTATGATTGAAACTGCTGTAACTATAAGCAATCTGCAGGGTCATGTTGCAGTTGCCTTATAGGTTATGTTTAGGCACCTGTGGGTCCTTGTTGACTGTAGCTGTTTCTTTTGGCTTTATAGTCCATGTGGATAATTCAGTAGGTTACCTTTGTTTCAGATTGGTATATGTCATGATAAGAGAACATGAACAAGCAAGGGAAAGACTTCTATAGCTTAGGTTTTTTTTAATTTGTGTCTTGAAAGCTTTTAAGCCAAAACTATCTGCTATATGTAAACAATGATGTTTCTATAGTGTGAAAGAAATTAAAAGTAAATAATAGTCTCTTGTATGGTCAGCTTCAGGAGCCTCAGCAAACTCTCACAAAGATGATGACACTGCCTCTGTAACCAGCCTTAATTCCTCTGCC
Organism: Podiceps cristatus; assembly: GCA_000699545.1. Lineage (NCBI taxonomy): Eukaryota > Metazoa > Chordata > Aves > Podicipediformes > Podicipedidae > Podiceps > Podiceps cristatus. The sequence continues at coordinate 14,194 of JMFS01112965.1, read as the reverse complement.
ACTGGTCGCCGCCTAAAAATCTATCGCACGTTTAGAGATGAGGATGGGAAAGAATATGTGAGGTGTGAGACGGTTCGGAAGCCCGCTGTTATTGATGCCTACTGCCGAATACGGACTACCAAGGATGAAGAGTTCATGTAAGACATAGAGGATTTTTTTTTCTTTTTTTTTTTTTCTTTTTTTTGTTTTTAAATTTGCCTGTAGACTATTTCATTCCATTGGCCGTATGAAAAAAATGTAGAATTGAATGTAGAGGCCTGGCACTGTAATTGTGGAGAGAGGGATATTTAATGGCTGTCCATTTTGTGCAGTGATTGATATGGCAGAAGAGTACCTGGTAAATCATCAACTCAGGTGAAAAACTTGTATGTTTTGTTTTGTGATTGTTTGTTTGTTTTTTCCCCCAGACGAAAGTTTGCTCTATTTGATGAACAGCACCGTGAGGAAATGCGGAAGGAGCGGCGCAGGATCCAGGAACAATTACGGCGGTTAAAACGGAACCAAGAGAAAGAGAAACTCAAGGGCCCTCCAGAAAAGAAGCCCAAGAAAATGAAAGAGCGTCCAGACTTGAAAGTAAGCATATCCATACATAAAGCATGCTAACAGGTCTTGAGAATTTTTTGTTCGAGTGATGTACTAGGAGATTTTAATGATACTTTGCCTCTAAACTAGGAGCCTAAACTAGGAGTATGAATTCTGATCTGTCATCTATCTTATATTTTGCAGCTAAAATGTGGTGCGTGTGGTGCAATTGGCCATATGAGGACTAATAAGTTCTGCCCTCTTTACTACCAAACAAATGCCCCACCTTCTAATCCTGTTGCAATGACAGAGGAGCAGGAGGAAGAGCTGGAAAAAACAGTCATTCACAATGATAACGAAGAACTCATCAAGGTAGAAGGAACGAAAATTGTTCTGGGAAAACAACTGATTGAGAGGTAAGGGAAGAGGCAGAGATACTGATAGGTAGTAAGAAAAAACAATTTAGAGCTTAGTGCAGAATACGCATATGTATATTAATCACGGGAATAAAGTGACATAGATTCTTACTGCAGTATTTTGATTGTGTATTTGGTATTATGGCAGAGGGGACTAGAGCCAATACTGGGGGACAAATGATCTTGATTCACAAGAGGGCTGGAGAAAGTATTACACTTGTTTTGTTTTTACCTAGTGCGGATGAAGTTCGCAGGAAATCACTGGTCCTGAAGTTTCCTAAACAGCAGCTTCCTCCAAAGAAGAAGCGGCGAGTAGGGACAACCGTTCACTGTGATTATCTGAATGTGAGTGAAGGTGTTACTGAACTGATTGCAGCATCTCTTACTTCCATTTGGACCAACTGGCCAGTTTCTTTACTACTCCTGTGCATCCTCTGCATGCAACACAGATACCTGCTCAGTAAATTAATAAACTAAAATGCCTAGGATTTCTGTGGGTAAATTATTTTGCATCTTGGACCTGCCTTAATTTTTCTGCCCCTTATTTCTTTAGCGTCCCCATAAATCTATCCACCGACGGCGAACAGATCCCATGGTGACGCTGTCATCCATCTTGGAGGGCATCATCAATGACATAAGGGATCTTCCCAATGTAAGTTTAAGCTATGAGACCAATAACCTTTGTCTTAAGCGATATGGTTGAAGTAGGTTATCTGTTGTAGACACCAAAATTAGGCTAGGCTTTTATCTGATGAGTGGTGTGCTACCCCTTTCCCTGCTGCCCTGCACGCAGTTGGTGTGCATTATTTCATAAGTTATCTCAGAGTCTTTTTGAGATGAAAATGTCTGTATCAGAATATAATGTTGAGTAGTTCTGTATGGATACGTATTCAAAGCCTGGGATGTAAGTCCCACCTCTGCAAAACCAGAAAAAGATGCGTAACACTTGATGTAGCAATGTGGAATACTTTTATATATGTGGCACTGGACAATATTGTGTATTTCACTGTTTCTGAACAGATTTTACTAGAAACTTGCAAAATCAAAAGGTTAAATGGAAGATTTGAGTTAAAATGACAATTTCAAGTTCAGTTTCTTGATGTTTGTGCTGCATAACCAAAAATACCATCTGAGAAGTCTTTGTGAGATTTTTCTTCTTATAATGGTATTAAACAAGATCTTGTAGAAGAAAGCGATAGCCACTGTGGGGCTGAGCTTACCATATTTTCCCTGGTGCAGTTAAGGAACTAATTGTGTAAAGGTTTTATATGTTAGTGTTTATTCAGCTGTGGAGATTAAACTGAGATTAGCTGTGCTAGTACTGTGTTCATAAGCATTCATTTTTTTCTTTTCATCCTCAGACATACCCCTTTCATACACCTGTAAATCCAAAAGTTGTCAAAGATTATTATAAGATTATTACTCGGCCCATGGATTTACAGACCCTGCGTGAAAATGTGCGTAAGCGGCAGTACCCATCCCGAGAAGAGTTCAGAGAACATCTGGAACTAATTGTTAAGAACAGTGCGACATACAATGGTAGGTTAACAACAACACAGGGAAACTATGTTTCTGCGAATGCATTCTACGTGTATGAGGTGTGGGTCTTCCCGAAATAACAAAAGCAACAGAAAAGCAGAATAAATTCAGTGTCAGATGGCAACAAGAAATGTATGTTTTTCAGATATACCTGAAAGAATATATTTATAGAAAGAGCTAATTCATAAATAGGAAAGAAGTGGACCCTAGCATTTCACGATAACTAGATGATGACTGTGATGTAGTAACTGCAGTTTAGTTACAGACCTCTCAATGACTGAAGACACTGGTGCATGAATTAAGTCAAACTGCACTGAAGGAGAGTCTTGCAAATCCCCTTCATATAAGGTGAAGCTAAGCAAAACATTGTTTTCATTAGACTACATTATGAGTGTCCTTACTTTCTGCTTTCAGGCATAGATCGGTGGGGAGATACTTGTGAACTTATTTTCTCAATACTGTGCTTTAGTGAATGAATCATTCAATACAAATAAGAATAGTTCACGCTTTTTGAGGCCATTGCCTTGGAGCATGCAGCTTTGAGTAGAGTTTACTGTAACAAATTTGCATATTTTGGTTCTTAGTTGCAACAAATTTTTCCCCATTTGGGAAGGTCAGAAAGCTAGTTTTTTAAAAAAAAAAAAAAAAAAAAAAGCATAGATTCTGCAGTAGAGCATGCGTCTACTGGGGAAAAGTGCTAATTCATTGAGAAATTATAGGTCAGCTGTATTCTGACTGCTGACAGAAAGGTCTTTAGCCAAAAAAGTATTAATTTGACAGATAAAAACACCTCCCAGCTGCATTGAGTCTCTCTGGGCTGTGCAGCATTTGGAGTGACAGTGACGACATTGGTTTTGTGCCTTTACTGCTTCCTTTATTATTTTGACAGCTAAGTCCCTGTTTTGTCCTAATAAATGATTTTTTTAATAGTTCTGTTGCAAATACTTTTTTCCATGTCTGAGGAATCGTGAAATTGTTTGAAGATGTGGTTTTCTGAATATTCCTTAAATGTCCATCTTGCCTTCCTTAGCAGTTCTGCTTCACTGACTGGATTTAGTGAAGGAAAGAGAAATTTCATGACTTATACTCTGAAAGTTTGGCAAAGGTGGAGGGCTTAGAGGCTAGTCTTCCACAAACACCGCTGCTTTCCCATCAGGTTTCCAGACCTTAACAGAATGTAAATCGGAAGTGTGAATATCTGCTACAAATAACTTTCTCATATAAAATACATACTAAACTTTAGTAATTGTGTGTATTGAGAATATACCTGAGGATATACTCCCAACTGTGCTAGAAATATAATCAGTGATGCTTTAGGAGTAAAGATTAATTCACATTGTGACATAATTGGCCTTTTTAATCAGGCTGGAGTATCTCACTGTACTTGCTGTGTGTTTGCAGGGCCAAAGCACTCACTGACACAGATATCTCAGTCCATGCTGGACCTTTGTGATGAAAAGCTAAAAGAGGCAAGTCCTGTGAATGAATTGTGATCAGAGTGGAGAGGGAGGGATGGTCAGGGGTGGTTGAGGAGTTTGAGGATAGAGGATGTTGGTAGGCAAAACACGGGGCTTTAAGGAGATTAGAAGAATAACGAATTCCCTCCACCCTGGGGTGTATTTGAAGTTTTACAATTTTAAACATTTCACATTGGAGTCTTTCTCAAAAAACAGATGCTTGCTTGTTACTCTGGTTACTTTATCTTGTATGTAGGCTTATGTCTAGGCTATTATTTCCCCTTATTTACAAGTGTCTTCATAAAAAGGTGAACGGGAGTCACTTTGGGACAGAGTATCCTGATATTAACAGCTACTAATCTAGGGCCAGCCACTGATATTCCTTACTTTTATTGCAGAAGGAAGATAAACTGGCTCGATTAGAAAAAGCAATTAATCCCCTCCTGGATGACGATGATCAAGTGGCCTTTTCCTTCATTTTGGATAACATTGTCACTCAAAAGATGATGGCAGTTCCAGATGTATGTAGCTTGAGTAGAGTGTGTGTGTGATGTGCAAAAAGTGCTGATTATAGTCCCGTGGCTGTATATTTACATTGTGGCTGTTAGTGCACTAAAAAAAAAAAAAAGGGCTCTGTCAGGGAGCTGATTTTCTGACTGGTGCAGGCACACCTTCGCTGGAGCAAAGGTCCAGAAATGAAGGCTGGGTTCCAGTTTTTCCCCTGCTGTTCTCACTCCTGGACTGTGCCTGTGTCAACCTCCCATTAGTATGAAGTTGCTGATTTTCATTAAGCATGGTCATTATAAATCATACTCCTCTGCTGCTGCTTATAGCACTTGCTTTGGTAGATCTCAAAGCACTTTGCAAAGGTACAGTTTTCAGGTGCAAATGAAACACAAGCTGGTTTCTAATTGATTAGGTTTATCTAGTGTTGTACTAGTTCATTAGTATTAAAAAAACCCATCCCTTAAGCTTACCAAAAAAAGCTGCACAGACAAGAGTCTGTAGTTGTTAGGCTGAATGAGAGAGGGCTTAATGCTTGTCCTTTTTAAAACTTTGTTGGTTCCATTCTGTATTGTCACCACGTTCTCATTTCTGATGTTTAGAAACAGTTTTTAGAGTTTTTCAATGCTGTCACCCCATGATGAACTGTTAAATTGGTATATGTAGCTGCCATTGTGAGATCAGACCTCGGTTGATATTGTTTGTTTATTGTACAAGAAATGAGTGTTCTTGCTGGACACTGCAGGGCTGTTGTGGAGGAAACGGATGTTAAATAGAAAAGTCCTTTGTATGATAATTATTTCATATTACATGTTCCTACTGTAAAACAGGTATCAATGGGCCTAGTTAAAAATCCAACTGCTAGATTGTTTTTTCTGTGTCCCTCCTGAAGATAAATGATTGGATTCAAGATGCCTTGTGATAAATACGTTTTGAGTGTTAATCAATTCTGGAGACTTGACATATGAAATTTGTAGCTCAAACTATAAAAAATTCTACACAGAAGCTTTTTGAACTTTTCTGTTTTCTTTCCTTCAGTCTTGGCCATTTCATCATCCAGTTAACAAAAAGTTTGTCCCTGATTACTACAAGGTGATTGCTAATCCAATGGATCTGGAGACTATCCGCAAGGTGTGTAGCTTGAACTGAGCAGCCACTCAAGAGATGTTTAGACTTGATTACTTACTGGGTAACAATCTCTTCCAGAATATCTCCAAACACAAATACCAGAACAGAGAGACTTTCCTGGATGATGTTAACCTCATCCTTGCCAACAGCATTAAGTACAATGGTAGGTGGTAAAAATAAGGCTTCAGATCTGGGCGTTTGTTCTATAGTGCTGTCAAAGCCTGAAGCTGTGAATCCTGAGCTTGCTTTTCTTTCCTGCTGAGAAAAGAGATGCTTGAACAGTGATGTTTTCACTGGCATGCTGGTGTTCTATTTACTATCTTGTGCAGAATGGGCCAGTTACATTTGGGGAGGATGAATCTTTGCTTCAGTGATTTGTTTCTGGGAGTTTCTTTGAGATTGACAGGGTATACTACCTTCCTGTCTCCTAAATCATATTTTTAATGCTGGAACAAACTGGTTGCTCTTTGATAGCTGAATGTGAACCCTGCTGTATATTTCTCCTTAGATCAGAGGGATTTAAGGACCTTTGTCATGACAGCTGTGTAACCAAAACCAGTCTTTCTGTCTCAGCAGCTGGAACTGAGCAAATGTCAAAATGCATAAAGAGGTATTTGTTTCTTACTACAGGGCCAGACAGTCAATACACAAAAACAGCCCAAGAGATTGTAAACATCTGTTATCAAACTTTAGCTGAGGTATGTGGACAACTGTACTGTAATATTTTTGCATGTTTGAATTTTCTGTTCGGCAACCTTAGCAAGCTTCTTTGTTCTTAGTATGATGAGCACCTGACCCAACTTGAGAGAGACATCTCTACTGCTAAGGAAGCAGCACTAGAGGAGGCAGATCTGGAAAGTCTTGATCCTATGACTCCTGGTCCTTACACTCCACAGGCAAGTGATGGAGCAAATTTTTCACTTCCTTCTAGTTTCAATCTCCGGGATGTTTGATCTAGAGGCGCATCTCTGTTTACTGTTCTCCACATGTCTGCAGTTTGTATTTTAGTAGAGTATCTTGTTCGATGGTATGCTAACAGCTATTTTTTAAGGATAAATATGAGAAGCAGCTATGATGCTTCACAGAGTGAGATACTTAAGACAAAGAAAGTAATTTCCCAAGCAACTTGCAAAACTGGCCTCAGGATGAGCTGTGTAGAGTCACACTGAATGTTGGTTAGAAATTCAAAGGCTGTGCAAGTGTAGCAGTTAGAAACCCTCTGAAGGAAGCAGTGAAAAGGTGAGGAGAACATGAGGAAAAAACATGCTGAGAGGAAGCCAGAGAGCTATTTGATTGGGATATTTTTTGATAAGGCTTATTGCTATGAGCAAAGAAAATGCCTAATATCGTCAATGAAGTACAGCTCCTCTGCATTCTCTGGTGGATTTTTTACATTTCTTTATTTGGTTCTAATGGAAATAACATTTTTTACTCTTTATTATTATTTTATAGCAGACAGTTCTGTGCGTCAGTTATTTTGTATGTATTACAGACCAAATTGGAACCATAATTTATACTGGAGATTGTATGCCAGACTGCTTTTTCAGTGTTATCAGTTTGGCAAAGTTTTATAAGCTATTTAGATATACTTTTTTTAATGCTTCTTCCCTCAGGCTGTTTGGTTGATTTTAAAAACATCGATAAAAAAACTTTCACCTGGAATAACACACTCATTCCTGAAAAATAACATTGCCTTTGGAATTTGCCCAATAAATTAGGTAATGGTTCAGGGAATGTCATCCTAGTGTCTGAGATGTGCCTTTTGTTTATTTGGAAAAAAACTGTTGAAGTTCACACACCTTGGGAAAGATTTCTCTGCTAATAACTGAATGATCAAAATTCAAATGTTGTATGACTAATGTAGGAAGACAGGAAAGCTTTCTTTGCAGTTGTTCATCTCAGTTGTAGTTCAGTAATTGTTCTATTCTGTGCAAGTCTAATGTGATTACACCTGGAAAGTCACATTTAATTTTAGTAACATCAGAGGAGAAAAGGGCTTGAAGTTCAGGAGCAATTTAAGATCTTACAAGTATTATTTTTAAGAGAAACAATACAAGCATTATTTTTAAGAGACTGAGTTTAAAATTTGTTTAGGCAATAATCTTATACAAAGATTATATGACTGGAGCCAGGATAGCAGGATACAGACAATTTTAGGGCAATATTTAACACCATCCATTCTCAGTGAAACTGAGAATCAAGGAGATAGACCTTCCTGGCAATGGGAAGTGCCAGGCTGCAAGGGAGTCTTTGGAGATTAGTTGTTGAAACTCTATTGACACTTTGCAAGGAAGACTAGATGGAATTAAGGATGATCCCAGTACCTCAGAGAATGAGGGACAAAAATGTCATTCTTCTTTCTATCTGATGGTTTGCTTCCCAAGACCAGTATTATCTGTTCTGATTTTTTTCCAAGTTGGTGATCAGGAGAGAGGAAAAGAGGCCTGAACAGTGAAGTGCCCATTAGTTGTCTGCTCTTTCTCTGTGCTTGCTAAAGGAAAGAGCTTCCTGAGCTTCTCTCTTGAACTTGTCATCTGAAGGCTACCCTCTCCCTCTGCTTCTTGGATGGAGGTACACTCCCACTTCCCACACTCCCAAACTTGTCACAGATGGCAGGTCTGGTGATGGTTGCTTGGCTTTAGTTCGCTTTATTTTAAATGCAGTTGTGATGACTAATATTTATCTCCCCATATGTGTCTTCAGGAGTTGGACTCCAGGATAGAAAAAGCAAATTCAGCAAGTAGAGAGCTGTCTGTGGTTTACATGTCTATTGAAATTCCTAGGAAGCTTGTTTTGCCTAATTTAAACAGTATTGCTGCTGCTCTTAACACTTTCAGTATTGTCATGATATATAAACTGTATTATAAGCACATTTTATCAAAATCGTAATCTGTAGTTCCTCATTAACTCTTCAGAGGTCAAATGGCATGCAAACTACAGATTGGCTTTTAGAACGCTTTATCCAACAACCTTTTTTCCTGCTTTTGTCAGCTTTAGGGACTCTTGAGGCAGTGATTTACACAGAATTGAATGAAAATTTAAGATTTGCTATTTTGTATGTGATAGACATTTTCCAGTTCTGATAGCAGTATTTTTGGTTGCAACACATTTCCATTGTAGGAATGGAAATTAAAAGGGTGATGCTGAGTCAAACCAAGCTTTGATGTAATCAGGTATTCTGTATCTGGCAGGGACTAGAAGGAAGTGGCTGCAAGCAAACAATGATGCTTCTTACAGTGATGCCTCTCTGCTTCTGGCAATTGCCTGTTCAGGCACCTTAAACTGGTGTTGCATCTGGACCATTATATTTCTGAGCTGCAGAGAGGCAGTCCGCTTACGATTTTGGCCTCTGTAGGATTGCACTGCATAGAAATACTGACTTCTATTTTAAAATCTGCTATTTGGCAAACTTCAAACCTGAGGTTGTGAGCTGTTGCATTTTACCATGTTTATTCTTTAAGAATAAATAGTTTATTTTGCTTAAACCGTGTTTAATTATATAAACATCATGCCAAAAAATGCATTTTGCATTTAGTCTTGAAATCCCAGTGTTGCCTTTTGAGATACTGTTCTAGTCTCAGTTTAGTGCCTGAGAATGTTAAATCTCCTGTTTCCACATACAATTTAGCCACCTGATTTGTATGATACCAACGCTTCCCCCAGTATGTCACATAATGCTTCAGTCTATCAAGCTGAGAGCAGTTTGTCTGCTATGGACACTCCCATCACTACCTCAGAGAAGTGAGGATCTCAGATCAGAATCCTCCATTTGTTCACGTGATTGGACAGTTGGGTTGTATAAGCAAATTACTGAAAGAAGGTAATTACTTTGTAGGAAATGAGTGATAAAGATCAGCAGGTTTCCCAAGTAGAGAAGGGAATCCATTTTAAAAGTTAAACAATTTCCCTCATTCTCATTTTGACTGCTCTGGGGGAATAGGAAAAATTTAAAGAGCACTAGGAATTGAGGCACTGTGAAACAAAAAATAGAGAATCAAAAGCTGCAAGAGAATCTGCCTAAAGTCAGATATTTGCTTCAGGACTTCTGAGAGTAGAAACCTGGTTACTTATGCTACAAATGGAATCCCTTGTTGATTCTGAATAGGGAAATGGTGTATTCTACAGATTTGAAAGATGATAATTAGAATATTATGGCTGTATCCAGTGATGATTAGAAGCTGTACAAACACGTTGGAAGAGATGGTTGCCACTGTAGATACCTTATAGTTGTAAAAAAAAAAAAAAAAAAGTTTGAAGGTATTAAGTCATTATAAATGAACTTGTTACAGTAACCACAGAGTATTTGTCTTAGTCTTTATTCTGTATTAAACAACAACAAAATGTTGGAGAGAGAATAGGAGAAGGAGACGTGGTAATATGACCATGAAAATAAATTACCAGGAGGAGGAAGGTGAGGAGGGCCATGAGACTGAAGGTGGTACCAGGAAGACTAGTGAGAGCTATTCTGAGAAATCCAGACAGAGACTGAATACAAATAGTTCTGTCTAGTATTGGGGCTGTCTGTAGCTTTGAGAATGTCTTCTATATTTGGAAGCTTTCAAGCTTTCTATAGACTTTCATTTTATAGTCTCAGGGACAGAATCTGCATATCCTCTCTACCTTGGGCTTAACGAGGACTGAGGGACAAAAGGAGAGAGAAGGGCAGAACAAAATTTGTTGGAAACTGATGTCTACTTTTAAAATATTTTGTGAAAATAAGCACTTTTTAAGATCTAGTGGTATTTTCCAGAAATAGCTAGGTAAACAAAGAACTCTGATGCTGTAAGGATGGAGATTCCCTTTTCAAGAATGAGCACATCAGGGTAAAAGTGTATGGAGACTGTGTGCTCTCTGATCTTAGAGCAAAGATCCTTTCTCTCTTTATTCTGAGAATGATATATATGTATTTTTCTTTTTGTCTTTCCCCCCTGTGTACTCCCACACCCATCATTGTGGTCCAGATGTCACTTCTACCCTTTGGTTTATGTCCAGTAGTGCCTTCCTCAATGGTATTGCTATTTGTGTTCCCCATTCAGATGCACCAGGGGCGAGGTAGGCTGGGTGAGGAAGACTCTGACGTAGATATTGAAGGGTTTGATGAGGATGATGATGGGAAACCTAAGACTCCAGCCCCAGTGAGTATATTTACAGAAATCCCAGCCACAGTCTACATGTTGACTTTTGCATACTTGTGGTAGAAGTCTCCATAGTATAAGTGTTGTCTGCTGTGTCTGCCACCCTGAAAGACAGCAGTATTCATAACAATAGCTAGACTCTTAAATGTAGTTTTAAGATGTTAGCATTATGAAATGAGTCAGTACTTCAGAATGAACAGTGTGATAAATAATAGGCATATGCTGGAAATAGCAGCAGTAGTTTATATGTTGTTTGATCTTCACTATCCCTATTCCGTATGACCTAGGAAGTTGAAGATGTAGATGGTGACCTTGCTGATGAAGAAGAAGGATCAGCTCAGCAGCCTCAGGCCAGTGTCCTCTATGAAGATTTGCTCATGTCAGATGGAGAGGATGATGATGATGATGGGAGTGATGAAGAGGGAGATAATCCCTTCTCATGTAGGTGTTCTTTATAAAAGGTTGAGTAGGAACTTGTTCACAAACCCAGCTAATCTTCTCATGCTTCCATCACAAAAACATGCAGTAGAGAGTGTAGAGCGAAATTGGGATATGTAGGCCAGGTGGTCTAGTCGTCAAAAAGGAAGAGAGACCAAAGGGCAAGATGAGAAAACTGGATAAACATAAATGGAATTGAAAGCAAAATGGAATAGGGGTGCTGTAAGTGTGAACACAAAAGAAAGCAGAGTTAAAATTTGGTTGATTGTATTTCATAAAGTGAAACTGCAAGTGGTTCTGAAAAGACTAGGACTATGATTTTGGGTGCAGAGCCAGGAATGGGCAGTTCAGTAAAAGCGCAGCATTTATTTTGATATAAAACAATGTGGTCAATGTTATCAAGAGCTGGAAGAGGTGCCTGGAGGTTCTTCAGATTGTTTCCCTGTTTTATTAGAAAAACTGCTGTGCAGAAAGGCTTTAGAGATATTTAGCAAGGGCTTCTGAAAATTATTAGGGGGAAAGAAGGGAGAATTATTCAGAGTAGACAAGCAAATAAGGCCTTTTTTGAATAATGATGGTAATGAGATTGCTTCTGAGTAACATCAGAACTGGCTACTCAGTCATATCACCTCCCAGATACCCTTTCTGCTACCTTGTGGAGACACTACTTTGTATACGTTCCTTACAGTCAATGTTGTTGCTTTTAAACAAAATGGGTATATAACTGACTCTTATATAAAAAACTCTTGATTTGTGACCAAATGTTGGTTTATTACACAGCTATCCAACTGAGTGAGAGTGGCAGTGACTCAGATGTGGAGCCCAATGCAGTGAGACCTAAGCAACCTCATGTTCTTCAAGAAAACACACGAATGGGCATGGACAATGAAGAAAGCATGATGTCTTATGAAGGAGATGGTGGGGAGACATCTCATGTTATGGAGGACAGTAATATCAGGTAATTAGAGCTAAGAATCTTGTTAAAATCATTCTTCAATACAAAACCCATTCTCTTAAAGATTTCTGAAGTGTTTATCGTAAAAAGATAAAGAATATCTCATGTTTTTTCTTCTATTTTGTCACTTTTTATTGTTGCAACCATAATTACTGTACTTGCAGTTTACTTATCAACAGAAATTTGGGTTTGCTGTTAGATTTTCACTAATAAAAATGTTAGTTAAATCAGTTATTTCTTGTAAATTAAATGATTTCCTGTACATAGTGGGTTTTGAAAGCAGAACAAATAAAGGTTTTGATAGATTGTCTCAAATTACAAGATGCATTTCAAGTTAAAGGATGATTTAGCTGATTAACTTCATGGTTTTCTTTTTTTTTTCTTTTTTTTTTTTTTTCTCTAAGAATAAGCATTTCCTTACTTGAAGGGAAAATGCTTAGTTGGAGTCCGAAAGAATAGGAATGTGCATATTCTGTATTTTGGAAGGAATTCCATTATTAGAAAATGACAAGTACAGCAATATCAGCTTTATTTTTTTGCATTCACTTCAGAGAATACTGACCTACTCTTCCTTCTCTGGCCATTCTGTAGAGTATTAGCATTAGATTGTTCTTTTTCTACTTGTGGAATTCAGTCCTTTAATGCTACTACCGATACTTGCCCAATAAATTATTGTACAGGAAGCTACGCTGGGTCAGGCAAATGGTCAGTCCAGCCCAGTACCTTGACAGCAGGAAATGCCAGAGAAGATGATGAGAATGGGCTGTCTGCCTTTCTAGCTGCAGTAAAGTTCAGAGATGGAAGGTGTTGGAGCGATCTGGTTTTCCTGCCTTGAGTAGAGAGTGGGATGAGGATGCTGATAGACAATTGTTTCATCAGGAGAACTGTTTCTATATTTCAAAAAGCTAGCCATTGACAGAATTGAAGTGCACTGTGGTTCCGAGTGTTCCACAAGGACTTAAAGCCAGGGACCTTTTACAGGAGCTAAATACAGAATTGTTGGTATCACCAGCTGATTTGAAATGATGGTGTAGTAAGAGTATCTTTTTTCTTCTAGTTATGGAAGCTATGAAGAACCAGACCCAAAATCCAACACAAGGGATACCAGTTTCAGCAGTATTGGAGGGTATGAGATCTCGGAAGAGGAAGAAGAGGAAGAACAGCAGCGCTGTGGGCCAAGTGTATTAAGTCAGGTTCATCTGTCTGAGGATGAGGAAGACAGTGAGGACTTTCATTCCATTGCAGGAGACAGTGACCTGGACTCAGATGAATAAACTCCTTCTCCTGAGATGACGATTGTCCTGGGCTACTCTTGGCTCCTGAATTTCTCTTGTCCCAGTTTGGAACAGTGTAGTGTGGCCTGTGTTAACAATTTTTTGGTGTTGTTTTTTTTTTTGTTTTTTTTTTGTTTTTTTGTTTTTTTTTAATATATGTAATATTTTAATTGGTTAGAAAACATGTTATGTGACTGAGTAAATGGTGAAAAGTAAGTTTTAGACAAGCATGCCGTGCTGAAGTTTTTGGGTTGTAGCCTGTACTAATTCCAGAATCCAAATCAAGATTTGTATGGTTTGTTCTTCAGTCTTTATAGATGTGAAGTAATTTCTTATAAATAGTGGCCTGCTGGATACATGCATGTCCGTCAGGAAAAAGATGCTCAGAATAAAACACCTGCTGTTGATGAACAACTATAAAACAATTTTCATTTTATAAATGGAAGATTTTTGTCTGGGAGCGCAGCATGAACACAATGTCTGAAGTATTACCCCAGACTGGTTTCGTTAATTGCTTAACTATGTTGAATACTTCAGTAAACAGCTGCCCTGTTTGGTGGGGTTTTATGTTTGGTTTGTTTGGGATTATTTTGCTTGTGTGTTTTTGGTTTTGTTTGCAAGTAGTCCCAGAAATGAGAATTTGAGTTTTCAGGCAGCTCATTATTCACAGATTTCTCCTTTTCAGTCACTCGGAAAGCACGCGCAGACGCTGGGCTCCTGCGCGCAGTTCTGCTGTGCTGCCGCCTGAGGCCGGGAGGATGAAACTCGAGAAGGCTTACGGACGCGCGGCTTTCAGCGCCGCTCCCCCGCGCCCCCCGGGGCTGCC
>KL283331.1:1256-12011 GCA_000699545.1 Podiceps cristatus | reverse complement strand
ACCTCTCTGGGCAACCAGTTCCAGTGTTTCATCACCCTTGCTGTAAAAAATTTTATTCCTTATGTCTAGTCTAAATCTGCCTGCTTCTAGTTTAAAACCATTACCCCTTTTCTTATCGCAACGGGCCCTGGTTAAAAGTTTGTCCCCTTTGTTATGTTCTCATTACATGTCTCCATAAACTAGCATGATATTTTTACAAACAGCTCTCCAGACAATGCTTCACATAAAGCAGAATGCGCTTAGTCTGCCAGGGTTTATTGCTTGTTATAGCACAAATACTCTGACTCACCTTTAGCTAGATGTTGTAGGAGAGATTTTCAGCTTTTTATCCTCAGATTGTTTCCCCAAAACTTGACTGAATTCTGCTCTCTGACTGTTGAAGTGAGACTCAAGGGCTCTCCCTCCTGCTCCTTGCTGCAGTTTCCCTCCCGAGGAAATGCAGGCACTCAGGCAGGCTGCCTGGCCGGCAGCCCAGTCCAGGTGAAGTCACACCAGTCTGGCATGTGCAGGGGAACCAGACACTGAGCACCATGAACGCCCTTACTGGCAGGAACTGTCTGCACCCTAGGGACTGGTGGTACCCTTGTGTCTTGTGCATCGTCCTCTCCTTCTTGTGCATTTCCCTTTCCTGCCCCAAAATGGGGCAAACAAGAATACCGTGCTTCGTATACAGCGGTGTTTGAAGATTTTAAAGTGTGTGATCTTGATTGTTGTGATAGTTTATGAAGTGCTATGTTTGATAATATGTCCTGGTATGCAAGAGGTTCACAGAGAACTTTATGATAGATGTTAAGCATCCTGAAACTATGAGCTTATTGTTTTATAGCACAATATATATTTTGTGTTAACTGAAATGTACTTCTATGACAGAATTCTTGCTTATGAACCAATAATGGTTCAAAATGCAATCCTCAAAGTGTGATATGTTCTGTTCTAAGACAGAAATTTACGCTATGATTGAAAACTAGAATTTCACAGAAAAATAAATCTACAATTCTAGAGGGGTTTTGAGATTTTGACATCAAACTTGTAGCTAAAAAAATTCCTCAAATTAATATATTTTAGGTCAATTTTAATATTGCTTTCTTATGTTTTGCATTAAATTAATGCCTTTTAATTTAATGCCTTTTCAATATTTCAAAATGAAAAGCAAACATTTCCAAAGTAAATGTAAACACTATTCTATAAGTGTATTAAAACTGAATGCTTTGATAGTGTCAGAACTTTTTCAATTCTAAAAAATAAATTCAACAGAGGCAGTAAGAAAATATATATCAATGAATAAAAGCTAGACATTGTAAAAGGCTTATGTAAAATATAAACAGTTTCTCACTTTACAATAGTAAGGCTATTTGATTTTGAACCTTTCAGTGCAGGACTTTCTTAGTACAACCTAAACAACTAAGATGTCTGCTTTCCCCCCCCACCCCCCTCCCCCCGAGAACACAGTGCCAAAATATCAATGGTACACAGAGAGGGCACAATTGTTCTTCCAACTATAATGAAACCACTAAATAGCAGTATGCATGCTTATTTCAAATTTGAAGCTACCACTTATTTTGTCATCAATAGTTTTAGCAACGACTGGATGTTATCTCTGACATATTCCTTCAAACCACAAGGTTTCTGAAAGTACTAATATTCAACAAGAAAGCATTGATCTTTTTAGCCTTTACAGATCTTCTCATGCTGAACCATGAGAAGCATTCTAGAATAAACATTGCTGTGCAGTGCCATCTAAAGAGGATTCCACCTTGGTTTTAATATTGTGAGCAGTGTTTGCCCATGACTATTGTATAGAATTTTGAGCATTGAGTCATTATCAATGGATTATATAATCTTTAAATGTCATCTATTAAAGGTCATCTATAACTTCTGCAAGTATTTTAAGCCAGTCTATAAATTATTATGTTTTCTCCCTCTTCCTAATGAAATAACTTGTAACATCAACTGTTTTATTACACTTTTTACAGTAATCTGAGTTATAAAATCATCCCAATTTCATAGAGTAACTGGATATAGTCAACAACATGATTTATTTTGCAATGGAATTGTTTTGCAAAACAACATGTAAGCTTAACATACTTACAAAGAAGTAAAATTGAAAAATTGGTAAATTGACCTAATTTCTTCTTGTGTTTCTACTACTGGACAGGTACACAACAGTCTGTTGAACTAGTTAGAGGCCTGATAATGCCTCTATCTCACTGCATTTCTTAAAATAAGCGTTCATATAACAAATAAGTATAAATACATATTTAACAACTTTAAAAAAATATATCTTTACCTATGATGGTGCAAAAGAATGGACTATCCCTCCCAACTGCATTACTAGCATGCATCGCTAGCTAAATGCCAGCATTTTAAACGAGTAATTCAGATGTGCCTTGGGGCAACACTATCAGGGACACTATCATTGACCTTTCAAAAGTATTTAAGAGTAACGGATGGATTCAGTTAAGACAGCTATGTGGGAATGTATATTGTGATTGCATTTATCCTGATAGACAATTAGACTTTGTTATACCTTTTATTGGTGAGCATCCTGAAATGTTTGTGGGACCTAGTGTTTACCCCATGGCTAACTTTATCTGAAATCTGTCTCTGTCTGTCTTTACAAAAATTTAGTAGTTTTTTAAAGCAAAGCCAACCATCTGATTATCACATTTAAAATAAAGTTCAATTGCACAGGGAAAGAAGAAAATACCATTTTACACTTTTATAACACAATAAACATGTCTAACTTCAAGAAAATGGTGCATCACAAGTATTTTTATAATTCCTTTTCATTTTCTTCTTACAGTCATAAATTAAAAATAATCAGATATTTTTCACAGTACAGATGTAAGTTCATCTGAAAGAAAGAGGAATGGTTGTTTTGATTTTATAGCTGATTCTTCCACATTATGGAAGCAGGTGGTTTTTACAGACCTATAAGCGAAACTGATAAACTGAATTGATATACATAGATTTATTTGCCCATAACGCCTTCCTTATAAGTTTTACCCGTATAGATTGATGGGTCATTCCAGCTGTACATTAGAAATCTAATTAGGGATCAATGAGAAAATTATAAGGTAATTATTCACTTAAATCTTGCAATTTGCCTTGCAACTGGTTGTGCTATATGCAGTTCATTGCTTTTCAACACCATTTTCAGAACTACCATTTTTCTTTCATCGATTGATAAAAATATTCAGAAAAAAATTAACAGACAAAACTCTGAAGAATAAGAGAAAAAAAATTATTGTGCTATTAAATGCAATTCCATAGGTCTGTTATATTTCAGAATTATTTTAGGGTTTTGGAACCTTGAGGTATTTGGAAGTGTTATTTCATCGAATAGGAGATAAATTGTGATATCTCTGTTTATCTTTTTTTTTTTTTTTTTCCTACTCTTAAAGTTTGCAGGAGAACCAAATGAAAAATTCCTTTTCTGCTGCATTTATTTGTTGTATGTTGTAGGTTTGTTTGTTATATTTTTATTCCATTGGCCAGAAACTGCAATTTAAACTGAGCAAATCCCAGAAAGCTGTCTGAATTGGCATTTCAAGATCTCGGAATTTAAGTATATTCTAAATCCTTGACACTGTCCCACATGACACTGAATTAGATGATTTTTATTTATTTTAAATTCTTATCATGATGTTCAGTAGTGAAACAGTTACTCTGCAAATTCATTTAAATATTTTATAATAGAAATTATCTACCAAGCTTACAGAAACCCAACTATTTTATAAAAACCTCATGTACTCTACGTGTTTTGGGTGTTCCACAGATGCTAATGATTACTTTTATTCTTACAAAATATCTTAGATGAAACGTTCACTTCCTTGATTTCAGGAGCTGATGCTGTGGAGGCCCAATGTAAGAGATTTGAAGTGAGGGCAAGTGAAGGTGGAAAAGTATTGTTTTCTGCAGATGAAGATGAGATTGTCATTGGAGCTGACAGACTGAAAGTAACAGGTATGGTAATAATAAGGTTTCTAAATGGATGTAAACTTTTTTTTTTTTTTTAATATCCTTAGTAATAATTAATCTATCAGTCTTCTACAAAATTTTCATCCACTGCAGAGGAAATAGTCTTCTCATCATCAGTGACTGCTTGACCAACCAAAAGATATTTCACAGTCTAAAAATCAGTTCCTCTAAAGGTACATTTGAATGTAAAATCTGCAGGACCAGCTATGATGCAAATCACCCTTATCACAGTGATTTGGCTTTTATATGCCACCATCAATAAAGCATTGTTTTGTGCTACCTATGCCATTTGTTTAGGTAACGCCCCTTCACAATGATAAAATATGACCTTTGTTTTTTTCTATTTACAAAGTATCAAGTCTAAATTCCATGTGAATTAAATGTATGTACTTTGCTTTACCTTAGGAGGCTCAGCTGAAGTGTAGTAAGCAGAAACCTTGTCCTGACTTGAACATTTGTTCAAGAGAATAAGAAAAATAATTCTCATTGGTATTTTACTGACATCATTACATATATATATATATATACGTGCACCCCTATCAGTAATTAATTTGATATTAGAAATGTTAGCTTATAAGAAAAAAAAAAAAAAAAAAACACCCAGTTACCTAAGTTTCTTTTATATAAATGTTTTAACTTTGACTACTTAATAAAATCTTATCTGAACTTAGGCTGGACTTGAGCTATCCACTCAAAATCTAGAAGAAGATACAAAACTTGAATTGCTTTACCCAGTTATTGGTGTTTAGCTTTATGTTAGTCTATACCTGGGGATGCTTGTGTTAGAGTTTGAAATCAGCCTATTAGTTTGAAGTTCAATTGTGTAGAAAGTATAAGATGGTTCTGGTTTATGATGACTATAATAAGATATCCCTTTCTGGTCTGTAGAACAAGGAAATGCATTACTAGCAACTTTAAGCCTTTTTTTTTAAAAAAAAAAAAAAAAAAAAAAAAAAAAAGGTATTTCTATTTCCCTGTAATACCAGATACAGCATTAAAATAGATCCAAGAAGTCCAGGGTCAAGCTGTGACTGAATTTTCTTCATAAGCTTCGAGGCTGTTGCTTGCCAGTATATGCCAGATAACTTTTCTTCCCCTTTCATTCCTATCTGACCTCTGCCTATCTCCTCTAGCCAAGCAATCTGTTTTATTACTGCTGCACCAAAAGAAAAGGCTTTTACAAGCAGGCAGTTTAGTGATGTTGCAGTATCCAATATAACACACTGAATTTTATCCGTTTACCAAATTTGGGGATAGCAGAGGGAGACACCAGTGTTTTGTTGAGTCAGCAGCAGTCTTCATAGATAGTAGCTGCACAAGAATTTTTACCATAGTAAAGCCTAAGACAATAACTGGAATAATACAAGAAGAAAAAAGAGAATCATACTGAATCTTGCTAGAGTTCAAACTTGATCAGAATATTAAATACTGAGCAAGTTAAACACAGAACCAACACAAGCGATTTCAAAGCATCTATCATAGATTAAAAAATAAAATGTCTTACAAATGGCACTGAGGATTTCTGCCATTAAGAAATATAATCATAAATTGTAGATGTCATGGTATTTTTTTTTAATCAGACTTCAGAAGCAAAGCACTGCTCAACTGCCTTTAGTTTCAAAGTGCCTTGAGTTCCCACAGCACCTGTTGACATCAGTGGTATAGCAGAACAACTAATGAAAGTTTATTCAATGATGCTTAGCATGGGATACAAGATTGTTCCTTGTGAAAAGAACTAGATTTTCTCCTTAATTCTAGAAATACACCTGACTGTAGGTGTATTTATATTAAGTTCCTCCACCCAAATTAAAAGAAAAAAAAAAAAAAAAAAAATAAAGGCTAAGAAAACCTACTTTAAAGCTGCTTTGATATATTCATCTGAGTTTCAGGGATTATTGTATACCTGGTAAATCCCACCAGAGAATCTCAATACTAGAGTTGTTTGTATAAGTAATTGATTTTCCTTCTGTGGCTAAAATGAAAAATAAACAAGAGTTAGGATTAAATTTCCAAAGAAATTCTTTAATTGAACGAGAAATATTATTTTAGGGTTAAATAATAAAAACATTGACTTTAATTACTGGGACACACGTAAAAAAGATTTAGGCAGCATTTAAATATCACAAAGAAAATATGCATATTGCAGTATTTATCAGGTTCTAAATGTTGTCATTTAGGTCATGAAATAAAATACAAATTATGTTCCATTAAATAGCCTAATGTCTGACATTTTGGGCAGTTTCTTTAGTAAAATATGTTAAGGTGTTTTGTAATTGTAATTTGAAAGAGTAATTTATTTTTAAAAATCACTTCCAAATTATTCTTTTGTGTTTATTGAAAAGTAATTTAATGAGGTTGGGATCATTCTTTCTAATCTCTGGATAATTATTGTGTCTTGAAATCAGATTTCATTAGTAAACTATCTTATAATGAGGCTATAAAAGGCTAGTTTCAAATTTTTATGCTTTAAATCCCTAGGGCCCACTTTAGGTTAACCCTTCTGTCAGCTTGTTATAGAAGAAAAATATTATCCCTCAAAATGGAGGGAAGAGTATTACATCTCTCAATTAATGAGCATTTCTGAAAGGCTTAGACTGAATAACCTCACATTCCAATTTCTGTATCCCTAAAAGGCTTTTTGCAGCATAAGTACTGAACTGCAACCAAATAATAAAGCTATAATGAGACACCTATACTTTACTGTTGACTTCAGTCTAAAGCTGAAATTATTTAATAGATTTCCCAATGGAGACTAAAAGTTGTGTGATCCATGCAATTTACAGAAAAGTATTTTAAAACAAAAAATCTCCCAAAGGTTAAAAAAAAAAATCTATCTTCATGGGAAAATAAAATAAAAAAATCTTTCTTTCATATATTATTTCTTTGAATTCTGTCCAAAGATTGTGTGATACTTTTAAGTTCCTCAGCAAACACATGCAAGGTGATGAGTCCCTGTGAGTTGCATCAGACTGCATTACTCTAAATGGCATGATATGACTGATGAAACAAGTCATAATGTCAAACATCAGCCAGAAATTTTTTTAATGTGTATTTTTCGCAACCCTGTGTTTTGATAATCATGGTGCATTGGGGTGAATATAGGAAAGGAGTTATGGAAGAACAGAGAAACCAAAAAATGAATATCAAAAAATAAAAATAAACTGTGCTTATTTGGAGATGAAACTCTCATATGTGGTTATTTAAGTGTCGTACTATAATGAAAACTTGATTTTATTTTCTTGTTTAGCTGTGAATAGTGTCCTTTAGAAACATTTCACTGTGAATGAATGCAATAAATGATGTATTTTGGTAATTCATTTTCTAAAGCATGCCCATTTCATGGCCATTTATAAATCACTATGACAATTTGGGATTTATTTTACATGATTTTTTTCTAAATTCAGAAGAATGTTTTTGTAATGCACAGCTTTAAAAAGTAGTCTATCATAAAGCAGTATAAGAAATTCTTGATTAATAAAAACTTGAAAGATTAAGTTTAGAGCTTCTCGGTGATTATTTTTGTAGCATTTTTATTGATAAATTTTTATCTAGGCAGCCTATTCCAAGGAGAAAGGTATAATAGAAACAGAGTAGTAATCCAGATATCAATATATTTTCCAGATAACAAAAATATGGAGTTGGAAGTAGTACTTTTTGGTTTAGAAATATTGCAGCTATGTATTTCCCTATTCTGAAGTCTCTCACTTTAGAATTAGGCAATGCGATCTCCATAAGATATTCTTGTAGCAGAACCTGAAAACACCGTATTGATGGCACTTGTAGGTGGGAGTACAGGCATGTATCATGACTCAGCTTTACGCCTGCCAGAGTATTTGTGAGAAAACAGATTAAGAAAGCCTTGCTCACTACACATTTTCTGAGACCCTGCTATGAAAGAAGGTTGTAATTCTTTCTATAAAAACGTTCACTGTATATCTGTCTTAGTACAGTTTTTCTTGCTCTTTTTTCTTAAACTAAACTTGTAGTTAGCAGCTGTATAAGAAGCACTAAGCGAAGTGGAGGTCATCTAGTTATGTTCTGAGCAAAAGACTTACTTTTTTGGGCAACGTAGCTGGTTTGTTTTTTTTTTTTTCTCCTTCTGACATTTGAGGTCATTTGCTCAGTTAAGGCTGAAAGCATATTATTAGAGACCTTTTTTTTTCATTAAACTTATTTGCTTTTTTGAAAAGACTGTTTCTAATTTTTTGAAGAAGAGCCCGTAATTCAATTCTCATGTTGTCTCTTAGATGTTCTTCTGATCTATATACGTCATTCAGACTTGATGATAGTTTTCTTTATTTAACCATGCTTTTATCTCTGACCCTTCTTCCAAGACCCATAAAAACAATAGTGTAACTTGTTTTCTTATAGGTTTAGGTACCTTCTTCTAAATCATTTGTACTTGCACATGTGGCTTTTTTATTAATTGTGTCTAAAAAAAGGCAAGGCAAAAATGGATTTACAAAGTAAACCATATAGGTCTTCCATCAGAAGCCATGGCTGTTCTGCAGTCAAATCCAATTATGTTTTCTAGATGCAGCAAATAAATTGTAACAGTTTTTCTAGATAACCCAGTCTAGATTGTTTGGAAAGTATAACTCACCTTGGAGAACTAATTTATTTTGCTTCCTATTACTTTCCTAACTGCTGAGATACTTTCTTTCATCCCTTATTGCTGTGTGTCTGAATGGTGTAATCTGTTTTAGCACAGGACCTGAAGTCCTTTCTGGATAAAACTGAATTTTGTTATAATGATAATTAATATGTTAACAGTAATATTTTTTCTCTAAAAATAAATAAGAAGCTAATTAAAAATTTATCACTTAATGCTTTACCAAAATTTTCATAATAGTTCTATAGAGTTCAATTCCTTCCTTAATATATTGAAAGAAAAAAGTTTTCAGATATATGGAGCTCCATGTCTGTATTGTGTAGGCTGATATAATTAGCTGAAGATCACTTTGTTTCTATATTTCAAACATAATAGTAGATGTCATCATAGGAATTGCAATTGTAATAAGGCTAATAGGTTAAGTCTACTTTGACACCAGAGCAGTGTCAGGGGACAAAATACCCGGAAAAAAAACCCAAACAAACAAACAAATCTATGAAGGGCTGCAAGTGTCTTTACATTACACTCAAGTATGTGCTTATAGTAGATTCAGTATGGCTTTGTTCAAAGCCATTTACTTCACTGGATGAAAGATGAGAGCACTGACATACCATGGAAACTTCAGAAGATACCTACATACTTATATTCTAATAATATCCAGAATTAACATGCAGAGGGATTCATTAGTACCTCAGTTTTGATTTTAAGATTATGCTGTAGGACTGAGAGTCTGCAGGTAATTGAAATATAGAAAGGTCTTCCAGAGTAGTTAAAATGAAATGATGAAGTAGAAATATGGCTTATGGCTATAAAAGGGAAATATGACAGAAATATGAGGAAATATATGTGAATTGTAAATTAAGTTGGAAGAGTAGAAATAAAATATTTATAACAAGTACTGAAATGTAGAAAAATAAATGATTATTTGATGTATGTTGTTATTACCCTAGGCGTATATCTAGAGCCTTCAGAGATTGAATAGGAATTTCAGTGTGAATGGGAAAGATGATGTTGGGTTTGCCATAATCAGTTGTTGGATTGTCATTCAGGACACATGGAGTTTGGGGAGTGAAGTGGCACAAGATGAAGGGAAGCACTTAATTACTTTAAGCTGGTTTATGCAGCCAAATTATGTGACCGCAGTAAAACAACTGTATTTGATGTTGTAGTCAAAAGTTCAACCTTTAAGTAGATATGCCAGACTTTCAGTATCCTGAACACTGAATGGGCCAGAATTGTTTATCATCATCTGTCAATAACAAAAATGCATTACATATATAGAATTTCTATGGTTCCTCAGTAATGACTACAGTAATATGTACCCCAAAATGTAGGGGATTAATAAGGTTTCTGATAAGGTTTTTTAGATCTCAAGGAATGAGGACTTAATGTCCAGATTTGTCTGTACGAGAGCTCTGATTGGAAGTTAATATTATTGCAGGAGTCAAACCACTTGGCAACACAGCAACTTCTCAGAGCATTGCTCTGGAGCTGCGACTGCAAGGCTGATTACAAACATATATATGTGAGCTCCAAGCTGTCTATGAACTGGAAGTTTTATAGGCAGGCTAAAAGTGGTGAGACTAAATAGATGCATTTCCTATCCAAGACATTGCACAAATAGATTTATATCTTCTAGTTAAAGACAGAATGCATCAAGCCAGCTCAAACTAAAAGCAGTGTGTACTTAACATCAGCCTGCCAGGTGACTATGTAGATTGTTGGAGGACTACATTGACCTAAGGAGAATAACAGTTTGTTTGCAAGAGAAAGATTTTAATTTTTGGCACTTGAACAAAAACATGCCAAGGAACAGAATGACTGGTCTCAGTAATGTATGTAAAGAGAAGGAAGCCTCAATAAAATAAGTTTTTCTGAAAGGGAATAGACCCAAAAGCAGACAAATGTGCAAGCAGGTCTGTCAGACCAGGAAAATATGTTCAATTTCTTACAGCCATTCCACTGAAAAATACTCAACAAGGCTGTCCTATAGACAGAGATATAAAAGGAGCCAGCATATAGTCAGGCAGGAGAAAGGGAAAGGGAGGAAAAAAAACCCAGCAAAGTGACACTTTCTTGATATTTAGGTAGAGGAAAATCATCCTCTACCTAGACAGTCTGCCTTCCTATAATCCTTGCTTTCTGAATGCCTCTCCTTCCAT
>JMFS01112952.1:0-15766 GCA_000699545.1 Podiceps cristatus | reverse complement strand
TCCACCAACCCTAATGCTTTAGCCAAATAGAAAGCAAAACAGGAAGAAATTTTGATTTAAGCAGAGATTGAAGAAGAAATTACTTGTACATTGTAATGAAGATGTCTGGAATGTAATTACGGAGGTTTAAAGAACAAAAGTCTGATCGTATTTGTCAGAGCCTTATGTTTGGCCATCAAGATATATAAGTTCCTGCATTACAAGTACTGAAGTAATTTTTACTTTCAGTAAATACAGGCTTTACCAGTGAACAGACCTGTCACTTCAGGCTCCAGACCACTGCTTTTGGTTTCACAGGTTTCCTTTCCGCGCTCTGAAGAGAAGTAAATGTGCCACAGCTCACATCCTTTAAAAGTTCCTCCAAGGTTTCTACATGTCCTCTTAGATAAACACGCTTATCACCACAAGCCAGATGATGAATACCCATCACCATCTCTACGTTACAGTAATACAGCAAAATCAGCAACAGCTAGGATTTGGTAGCGATCATTTCGCAATGGCACCTGCCTTCCTTCTGTCTCCTTCACATGTGATAAAGAAGTTCGAGGTGGTTATTTAGTGACTGGTCAGTATTAGGGTTGGTTTGGACTTACCTTTCAAATTTGAGTCTTTGCTGCTGGTGGAGATGGGGCATGATTTTAGATAGATCTTGACTGGACATCTGCTATCAAGATCTGAAGGCAGGAAATTGTAATTATTTCAGCAATTTAGATAACTAGACGTGCAATAACCTAGCAGAAGCCGTAGAGTGTTCTTCATCTCCTGACACCCTACCTTTAATATTGTTTTGACTTTCTAACAGTTTTCCCCAGCTCATCCAAGAATTGTTGGATGGGGTGGATAAACCCCTCTATCTTATTTTGTTCTAGTGATCATAGGAGAAAAGTCTGAAAAATTTATGACATGCGTCTAGTCCTACATTTCCAGAACACAAAAGTAGCCAAATTTCTTTGTATTCCAATGCATATTTTCTGATATCCAGAAAATTTACTGGAGTCAACACTTCTTTGTATTCTCACACAGTTCTAAGACGCTTCTTGTCCTGATTTAGAAATTGCCAATGACGAATTATGCTCAGTAACCCTTAAAAAATTTTATCCATTGATTATATTTAACATTAAGAAGAAACTTGAATCAGAACTCCTCTTTCAGTGTATCTAGCTTCAGTTTCCAGAAAAATGCCATCGCACCTTTGTTGGCAAAGCTAAATAGTCTGGTCCTGATGTAAATTTTTACGGACTGTGACCAAACAATTTCTTGACCTTCTTTTCTACAAGTAGGCTCTGCTCCTTTCATTTTAAGCCAAATTCAATCCTTTAATGATTCTCATAGCCTTTCTCTGAACCCTCTCCAATTTATCACCTTCTTTCCATTGTAACCCAGGCCGTAATCTCACCAGTGACAAACACAGAATTAACACGACTTCGGCGAAACTGAGGACCCATGTTTATGCCTCAAGGAATCACATTAGCCCTTTTTGGCTCCTGCACTGAAATAGGAGCTCATATTTGGCTGATTATCCGCCATGAATCTTTCTCAGAGTTACTGCTTTATATAAGCCCTATAAAGAATCAATCCACTCTATATGTTAATTTGTAGGATGGAGTCAGCCCTTGATGGATGACTATCTGCCTTATTTCCTCTTAGATGTATGTAGAATTTTTACCTTTTTGAAATATACACTATTTGTCTGAACACAGTTTACCAAATGATCCATGTGTCACCATACTGACAATCCCATCCTTCCTAGTCTCCCCCAAGCTTAGTGAGACCTATAAAATTTGATAGTTATATTTTATTCCTGGCAAGTAACCAGGGGGAAATATTTGATAGGGAAGGGCCAAAAATTGTTCTTTTCAGGAGTCCATCGTAAATAATTATTTGGGACTGGATTAACAGAGCCTACAGTATCTTATAGAAGAACAGTTGCAGAGAGGATTTCCCATTTCTTGATCTACAGCGGAGATCTACATTTGGAGATCTACAACTCCAAATCTATTTTCTGCTGAGAAAGAGAAGACTGTTTTCCTTTCAAAACCAGATTGATACAAGTTGGTTAAATAAGAACTTCGAATGCACAAAGACGTCGTCCTCCAATAAGAAGACATAATGACACAGTAGTGTGGGCTAAATACTACAGCCCACTCAAGGAATGATGGGACTGAGCTGTCTCTACCTGGCAGATGCTTGCAAGGGATATCTATCAGTCTTACCTCTGCCTGGTCAGATCTTGATGTCTTTTTCTGCTACCTTTTCTCCAGTGCTGTCACTTCTGTTCCCCAATGGCTGAGACACTGGCATAAAAGAGACTTGGTGATGCCCTTGGATGAGTAAAGGACAAAATCTTTATGGTTATTCCTGTCCTTTTCTGTCCAAACCAAAGAGCCCTGTGCTGGCCCACGTGTCATAAAAAACAAGACGGGAATGGTAAATACGCCTACTTTTTGCGCTGGAGAGCCTCTGTCCAGTCTGGACTCCCAACACCAGACCGGAACGACACCAACTGCTGACTGGAGAGCTGATGGCATTTCGGATATATGTCTGCTGTCAACTGGCTGAAACATGTCCCGATCTCCATTAGCTTTCCAAAATCACTTTCTGCTGGCCAGAAAAGAGTCTCAGACAGAAACACTCACACAACTGCATTTAGATAGGACAAATCCCGTCTCAGGTGACGCTGAGCCAGATATCTAGTTTCCCTTTAAAAGCAAACTGAAGCCTACAAAGGAGAAGGAACACAGTAAGGACAGGAAGCAGAAGAAAATTATCCTACTTTGCTCAATTTTCCATTAATTGTTACACCCTTGGAATGATCTGGGACTACAAAGCCAAAGTCTCTTAATAGCCTTTATTTATTGCATTAGCTAGCTATGAATCTGTGCCCTTATTGTTCCGGGTGCTGCATAATAAGCATATATAAATGAGTTTATATGATCAGCTCATAAAAAGATAGACCCTGCCATGAAGAAATGAGCAGCTAAGACCTACTTTAATTATAGGTATAATTACTGCAGTTGGGCATTCTTTAATGCAAAAAGCATATTGCGGAAAGACTCTAGGAAAGCATTCAGACTGGTTTATTAGCCACTTGTTCTGATTTTCTCCCTGCTTTTCAGGAATTATCTGTATGGATATAAGTACTTCTCTAGAGGTATAACCATCTCCACATGAAAAGTAGTACTACTTCATCTCTGTAGAGTGACAATACCATTTTCAGTGTAGCAGACCTCAAGTAACCCTGTTGCTATGGTGTTTTGAAAACCCATCAAGCTGGTATGAAATGCATCCCTTTACATTAGGAAACACAAAAGCTCATTCGCAGCATACCGAGTCTGCACATCAAAGTTCATTTAGATAGAGTCAGGATGTTAATTTAAAGTAGAAAAAACATACTTAATTAACACACTTTGTGGATGCTATTGTTCCATAGTAAACAAGTCATATGACAAATGAGTCTCTGAAATGGATTTAAGTTCACTTGAAACAAGACTGCTTTGTTCTAGAATATACATATTCAGAGGAGAAATTGGTAAAGATGAACCAATTCAGATTTGCTCTCCAGAGAGAGAAATCATTTCAGAGGGAGAAGTATTTAACTTTTTTAAACTGCCCCTCTTGTTGGACCCATAAGGGTGGGGAATGCCTCAGACACATCGCACTCGGTTTGAAAGTCCTCTCCATAATTTTTTTTTTGTCTTTTGGAGGTTTTTTCCTCACCAAGTGGGAAATAATTGTCTGTGATATCCGAATTAGTCTGTGCAATTTTTATCAAGAACATTTGTAATTTAAATTGGATCTGCAAATGGAGTGGGATAAAAAAAAATATGTTCATTTCATGCTCATTATGTATCTCGGCGAGACTGATGACATTTTAATATTAATATTGTTATGGGTTCCATATAAAAAAATTAATTCTACTTAATATTCCAGACTCTGTTGATTGGAACCTAGTTATTCTTGACAATGGAAAATCAATTGGTATTCTAATTAAAAAGAATAGCAGAGAAATAAACAAAACAATAAAAACCAAATGTATTCCATATATTAGATGGAAGCCAGTGTTCGTTCCTTCTAAAGCATCTCCTCTCTTTTTTCAACCTTTTCCCAATTGTCTAGTTTGGACTTTGGCCTTGAGCTGGAAGAACAAAGGTATCTCAAAAACTCAAGGAA
This sequence comes from Podiceps cristatus, assembly GCA_000699545.1. Classification (NCBI taxonomy): domain Eukaryota; kingdom Metazoa; phylum Chordata; class Aves; order Podicipediformes; family Podicipedidae; genus Podiceps; species Podiceps cristatus. Next base: position 11,596 of record JMFS01112952.1, on the reverse strand, counting down.
ACACAAACACAAAACTGTGTCATTAAAGATTATATATTGAAAGTTTCAGGAAGGAGGTGCAGCTGGAAATAAGAGGTGATCTCTGTCTTGTCAGCCACATTGACTCTGTTGATGAAAATGGTTTTCAAGAGAAAGTCCTAAAGCTATTCTTCTTTGCTTTTTTCACAAAGAAAAAGTCAAACAGAATTCCCTTTTCTCAACCTCAGTAAAAAATAGGTTTTCAAAGTAATTTTTCTGCTTTCCCCCTTTTATTTTCTGGTTTCAACCTTTTAGCTAGGAACAAAATGAAGAAAAAATGGGGAAAAAAAAAGAAAGGAAAATAGAGCAGAAGGAAGAAAAAAGCCTATATATTTTCATTCAGGATTTTTAAAAGGAGAAATAATTCATATTGATAAAAAGATAATTCTTATTAAATTATATACTTAAAGAAAAGTTTCTGTCCTAACCCACAACCTTTCCACAATCTTCCCTCTCTGAGCTGTGTATCTCCCCCAGAACTAGCCCCCTTTTTGACATTGTATCTTTCCTTAAAATGAAGGGTGTGAGTAAACATGACTCAATCCCTATTTGCTGACGACAGTGCAGTCTCCTATTGATCGGGCCAGCTATGGATGGGAATTGCGATACTTCAGATCCAATACAGTGTAAGTGAAGCATTTAAGTAGCATCAAGACTTTGATGTGAACGTGAAGCTTTTATCCAGACCTAGAAGTTAAAGAATAATGTTAATTCTAGGTTTACCCCTCTATAAAACTCATTCCTCCAAAAAGGATCTGCCTCTACCATTCCAGACCAGTACTAAAAGTTTATTAATACATACTGAGCTTAGAAGAAAATATCATTCACTGACGATAGCTATCTTCTTCTTGGTGGTGCAAAGAGAAAGGACAAGCAGCCACAGGTACAAATGCCAAAAAGGAAAATTCTGATCTGATATTAAGGGGGGGGGGAAATTGACATAAGTTTAGGCAAACATTGAAGATGCCCAGAGAGGTCATGAGATCTCCGTAATTGTAGAAACTACCTTCAAGATCAGGCGTGCTTTGAGGAGGCTGTTGGAGCAGACCTCTAGAGCTCCCTTCCAGCCTCAGATAATCTGTCATTTTGTGATCATTCTCATTTCATCTGCTCTCCAGCCTATTACAGGTGAAAATGCTCCATGCCAGAACATCGCATTGCCCCTTCTGGACTTACTGTGACAGTGAAGAAGTGAATAAAAAAGAAGGAGGATGAAAAGGATCAGAGACACAGAGAGCAAAACCTGCTCTGGAATGTCACAACTGCAGTGTAAATTTTGCTTGAGTTTCCAGTTGTAGCTCCCCGAGAAATTTAAGACAGTGGAAACAAGTATTGCCACTAAGAAAGGGAGATCTTCCACTTTGCTGCTCTTACCCATATTTTCCTAGGAGATGAAAACTAATACAAGTAGTGGAAAAGGTAGGGAGGGCAAGGAAGAATGAAAGAAAAATAGGACTGTCAGAGAAGCATCAGGCTGGAAAAGGGTTATTAGTTAATTCACCCAAAGATCAGTACTGGCATTGAATTTACTTATTTTTTTCATTAATCATGATGATGCAGAAAGCAGAAGAGTCTTCACTTCAATACACAAATTTAGAAGGCAGTTTTCCTAGCAAGAGGAATCAAGCTATCACAAAGAGAGAAACAAATGACCTTGAGGATAAAAGTATTCAAAGTGAGATCAAATTTAACAACATGAGCTGCAACGACCAGTAGTTCCTCTAGGGAGGAAGTTAGTCAGTTGGAAATGATGGAGAAGAAAGTTCTGAGGGTGTTAATCAAACTCAGTGGGATGAGATCTGTCTCATTTAACATTCACTGTCTGCAACACAGATGATCACAAGCTAATCAGCCCACAATCCTTTTTTAGTCAATAAAGATTGACTTCCTGTATTGACAGAGTCAATAACATGAATCGTATAACCGAATGCTGGTATCTTCTTCTAGTTGAGAAGAATAAACAGCACCTTAAGCAACACTGATTTTATTGACTCACCTTCTGTTGAGTCAAGGGAGTTCAGAGTAACTTGTGCCAAGATAGTTTCCTCCACTCTAGTTACTCATGGTTAACCATACTAATGTGACCAATGCAGCCCTGGGAAGCAGTCATTGATATTTTGGAAGGAGATAAAGAATGAATTAGATTATTCAAGTCACGAGTACAACTTGATATGGAGCATCATGTGCAGCTCCAATCACCTGTGTTCACAAAGAACAAATTCCACCATGACCTCGTGCAACAAAGACTATGAGGGTTTTCAGGGGACAGAGAACGTCTCTGACCTGATGAGATGACTCTATGAGCTAAGTTCATGCAGCTGAACAAAGCGAGGGCTGGGCACGAATTGACTGCTGTCCATAAATACACTTGGGAGGGAAATGCCAAGGAATGAGAACTATTTGAACTAATGGACATTAGTGGCAAGAGAACAAATAGATCTAAATTAGCTATACATAAATGCAGGACAGAAATTAGAAGGAGGTTGCAGCTGGTTAGAATAGCCTTCCATTTGGAGAAACAGGGCCAAACACTATTTATGTTAAAGAGGAAGCCCATTTATTTAAAAAGGTATTTAGAGGCATGGTGGCCATTGCCAACAGGGCACCGGATGGACTGCACCAGGAGACCAGTGTTATTTCTAGGTTCTCGTACACCTTCATGGGACATCTCTCGTGCATGAAAGACCATCCACTTCTGATGGCAGGTGAATGCGCACCAGAGGTCAAATTAGCAATTCTTCCTGGCTTTACTATGAAGTGCAGCAAAATTTAAATACAGGCAAAATGTAGCAACCCCAGGTTGAAATTAGCTGTTGCCTCAAAGCTAAAATATATAATGTGGTGGGGGAAGTATAATGTGATCCTGTAGTACCTGCAATTGGTCAGGGTTCCAAAATTGTCTTCAAAAGAAAAAAAGAATTGTCATTCCACCAGTAAAATCTACAATACTGCAGTGTCAGAGCTACCACTGGTTTGGAAAAGTCCCTCTAAGAAATCCCCTTTTGCTAGTATCACCTTACTTTTCTGGAAGAACAAATTGCAATTTTGTTTTTCCACAGTTACTGTCCACAAGCTCATCAGACAACACACTGAGGAGGCGGTATGGACAAGTCACCCTTCTGAGACATTCCCTAAATATTCTTAAACAATCCCTTCTGCATCTCACACCTCTGTTTAACAGTAGCTTCTTAAGCTTTCCGCGGCCCAATCTAGTGAAGGAGAAAATTAACTAAGTAAATATGGGCAGATTTAACCAACTTGCTCATCTGACTTTATTATTTATCCTGGATTGCCTCTAAGTTCTTTGCCCAGCCTCCAGTTTGGCTGTCAGTCAACCAAGGTGCCAGAAGAGTTGAAAGCCATGATGTCTTTTGAGCTGATAGACGGATAAATCCCTTCTGATACAATCAGTGTCTCTTGCTAATTGTTTCTGGCTCATCCTGACCAGCAATTAGTTTTAATAGCCCGGCTAAGTTAGCTCTGATGATGTGATATCACTATCAATCACATTAATGACCCATCTGCTAGGAAGCCAAGGCAAACTATTACCAAGACCAACTTCATCCCATAAGAAGTCTGTGTGGCTATCAACACACGGCTGTGCTGTTATTTGTAAGTTAGAGAGCAGTCGATTCATGTCGGAGTGATGTTTTTAACCAAGCAGAAGTTTATACCCACCCTGTCCAAATGTAGGCTCTTACCACCACCATTTATTCTAGTCCTGCTGACATCAATAATGAGAAACAGGGACCTCCAGATGGCAAGTCAGGCCACCGATGAGCTGAATTGTCCCTAGAAGGCTCTCATCATTCATTGATGGAAGCTGAACAGCCCCATAATGTAGGTACTTCATTTCAGTGTTTAAAACCAGGTGGGTTGAATCTGAGCCTCTGTGCGTAGGGAGCATGAGAAGAGCTAATTTCAGCAACATCACACTGTTGTAAGTCTGCTTGAAATATTTTTCTGGCCCCTGTTGCCGGAATGGCACAATACCTTCTATTTATTAGAATATTTATCCTCATGTCCCCACTCAGAGTAATGCAAGTGATATTACTAGACTGGGTTGAAGCATCAAAATTGTGTTTTGTGGGAAATGTCAATGTTTTAAAAACAAGTTTTGTAAAAACTAAAACAGAAATAGATAATAAAACACATTTTTTAAAAAAATAAGGCTTCTGAGAAATACTCCCTTCTGGAAAATTTTCTCAGAGTTCCAAATCTTCCGCTTTCAGTTCTGCTTATTGCTGGTATATGATGTATGTCTTATTTCATGGCAGAAATAATTAGAGTGCTGTCTAGATTTTTAATGAGATTATTCATACCCAAGTCTCAAAATTTTTAAAAAGCTTTTACAATTACCTTTTTTTACAGACAGGGAAAATGAAGCACAGATAAATAATTTGGTAACTAAGAGCTTAATGATAATTCCTCAGCAAATTCTCCTCTCCTCCTCTTAAGCATCTATATTTCTTTTTGATTTAAATCTGTTACCTCCTTTTCCTCCTAGGCCACCTTTTCTCACTGCTTCTAATGGGATGATAGTCACTCTTCCCATGAAAGGATGCAACAAAAATCGTTGTGGAAATCACTGCAGCAGGTTTGATTGGCATCGGGAGCCTAAACAAAAACACGTCTGGGCATTAAATCAGTCTGCTAGGAAAGCCAGAAGTACTGCAGATGCTCTTAAAAAGTATCTAATCACCCTGTAAGGGGCTCCAGGTCTGGGGTATGATGCAGATTGTAAACACAAGGATGCAGAGAAAACTTTATCACAAGATGTTTTATGCCTCAGCTGGGGTCCTTCTACCTTCCTCTAAATCCTGGACTAGAAAGATTGCCTGCCAAAAAGAATTACCATTAAAAAAATTGCTTGAAATGAAAAGAATCAAAGAATTAGAGGACCCCTCCCAAATGGCTGCTGATCAAAGAGCCACAGAGCGAACAGGACTCAGTTATTATGAGAAAAGCTATCAGGAGGGATGGTGGATTAGAGGTGTTTCAGTGGAAGGCAGCAGCGTTAGGAGTTAATGAATTCCCTGGAGGAAAAAAAAAAAAAAAAAAAGGAAAAAGAAAGAAACGGGCAAAAGCCACTCTCGTACAGCTTTATCGATTTTTCACCACACTAACTTCACATTAAGCAAGAGGAGGTCAGAGCCGAGTCAGGACAAATGAAAATATAATTGCAGTCAGTGTGAGAGACTGGACTTTTTGCTATTGCGTTAAAGCTAAGCCTTTGATACAGAGGCAGAAGCAAATGTTTCAGTTTTGCTTTGCTTTTCCACAGCAGCTTTATTCAGCCTCGTTTCTCAAGACACTGGGTTTTAAAGAGAGAGACGTCGTTATTTGCCACATGCAGACACACTTGCTCTGGATCCAGCGCATGGGACAGCTGGGAGGTTCCTCTCCCAGCTTAAGGGGGATAAAACGGAGCAGGAGGAACATACAAAATGGAGACAACCCTCCTCTGTATCCTGCAGTTCAGGGCGGGGAGGGGTACAGATACTCTTGCTGGATGGTTGATGTAGGGTCAAATCCCATCATCAAAAAAAGGGTTAAACACTGGGCATAAATCTTTATTAGTCAATTAAATAGTCCCGTGAAGAGGCCCAGGCACTGGCTTCAGTGTCGTTGTGCTGTTAGAATAGTCCATGACAAAAGTTTGTTCCCCTAAGCCCTTCTCAGTCGTGGGCCAGGAGTTGTTACAGGTCAAATATCATCCCCAGCAAGCAATACCGATAAGAATACATCATTCTGGAAAGTAGAAGAGCTAAATAATAAGAAATAGTGTCACTACGTGCCAGCCAGTATGTGTCGCGGGGAATGCACCTTAAGCAATTTTAATTTTCTAACACGGGCTGGGTCTCTCACCCCCAGTGGCCTCATCTTCCTGAGGTTGCCTGAGAACTGTCTGATCCTTCTACTTTCCTTACTGCTCACTTGTACTCTGTAGTGTAATGGTGCCTGGGCTCTCTCTTGCCTTCAGCAAAAAGTCTTTTTAACGAATTTTTCTGTAAGAATTTTCCTGCCCTAAACTCCATTGACTGAAAACAGAACAGGAACTCCAGATGGGTTGACTTGCTTGGGGACAGAAGCCTGCATTTCAGGCAACCGAATTTATTAGTCCATAATGAATCACTGCAGCTGGATGGTGAGATGCCCTCCCCTTCCCCCAGAACACAGAAGAAAAATTGCAAAGGCTCTCCCAGTGAAGTTCACTTTTATCAACACTAATTTGCTGAAGAGTTTTATAACCAGAAGAATTGCTAAAATGTAAATTATACGTGTTAAATTTTATGCGTGCATGTGTGCACACCCACATGCCAGGAGGCAAGTCACATGTGAAAGGAAGTGCATACCTTGATGTGGGCATATACTCACACATACCGTTCGTACCCTGGGTGGCTATGAGATAACCTTAGCGGCATCTGAAAGTTTTACTGGAGAACATTCTATGGAGCAGAAAGAAAATCCATTCTCTTCTCTTGACCTTTTTACAGCAAAGGTGATGAGGAGCCAAATTCAAGCAACATTAGAAGGTTCTGCCCGCACATCTCATCTCTTTCTAGGTGTTTTAAACCACACTTGTCATCATAGTATCTGAGCTGAGTGTCTCAGGATGGCTTCAAAGCCCAAGCCAAGCATTACTTCAAAGCTTTAATGCATTTTTCAGTATGCTGCAACATTAAAATCAACTTGAAACATTTTTCTGAGCTGATGAAATTGCTGAGTGCTCTGATAGGAGAAGTATTTGCTCTTCAATGGGATATACATACCGACTTAGAGTGCATCTGCTTGGGCTGAAAGTCATTATGTTTTGTGTTGTTTTTTGTATAGAATCACTGAAGAGCTGGGAATTTTTGTACTGATGAAAAGAAACTTACGATTCAGATGGGTTTGGTTCTTCATTTTTATAGATTTACTTATCATTTGCACCATATGAGGTGAGAGAAGAGCTCTCTCCCACATAGTAAGAACAAAGAACTGCAAAGGAGCAAAGTCATCAAGACCAATTCTCCCAAAAGTGCAGGCAACAGTATAATAACAAATGGTTATTCTAGAAAAAGCTACATCCTTTCAGTTCCAGAAACTCCAAAACTCCATAATAGGTGTAAGATTTTATTTACAAAAGCTTGAAAATCTCCAAACTCCACTGTATCTACAGCCCTCCTGGTTAGTGTACAGCCCAGCTGGAGACCAAAGACCCTTTCAGCTTTTCTGGTTTTAAATGAAAGTATGCTTTAGAGGTATGTTTTTCTTCCAATAGCAAAGACTCTCTTCTGCTAAGGCAATGTTCAACATTCCCAGGTGGGAAATGTTTGTGATTATGAGCTGAAAGTTTTCTGCTTTCGTTCCCATTCCCTAGCGATGCACAGAGGTGAAGGGAAGGAATATTTATTTAATCTGAATGTTTGTAACAGGGAATGAAAGTCTGAAACTGGACAAAAAAGTCTGACTGTTCAAGTTCTTTCTTCAGGTCCTTTTAACTTTCCAGAGTGCTCTTAAGCAGGAAAGATTTTTCTCCCTAATTTAAGAGTTTTCAACTGTGAACCCTGAACCTCAACCTATATCTGAGCAACTTCCGTGTAACATCAATGGCAAACTGCCAAGCAGGCTTTACGTACTCTCTGAGACACCTCCTTTCCTGAAAGGTGAAGACAGTTTTGGTCAGATGCCCTTGTTTTCATTACAGTAGGCTACCTTCTCTTACCTTCAGGTTCGAATGACCTTCACATTACAGGTCAAGTGGCAAGCATGAAGCTGCGTGTACACGCACTGCATCTGAGTTCATACAAGATCTTGGACTTGAAGAGATACAACAACATCAACATGACACTTGGAGATAAAAACTGTGGCCCAAGACAGATGCGATTACCTCAGAAGGTGTTATGCAAGCATGGTCTATTTGTTTCTAGGCTTAAAGCAGTATCTTCATGAAGTCTTCTACTGGAGGATGCAGATATATATTGTCACTGTCCCTGGCATAGTTGACACTGTATTATGCTTAATGAGATTATGTTTTATACCAAAAGAATTACATCCTAGAACTGCCTAATTCTTTCCATGATCCATCTACAGAAAAAGCCTAGACAAATAGCTGAGGTGAGATGCCTGAACTGCAGCCATAATCTCAACTAATCATCAGATTAGGTGGCATGACTCTCACCGTTAGTAGTGTTTAGGATTACACAGGATATCTCTACGAGAGCAAGGAAGAGATCCCAGATTTCCCACCATCCAAACGCCTGGGCCATGCTGTCCTCACTAAAGGCAGTTTGCTTGTAGAGGAGTAATTAGTGAAAACCCCCAGCACACACCACTGAAAAACAGAGTTAGAAGAAAAGGGGATAATGTGAAGGGCAGTATTGCACTTAGCTGCAAGAAATTGAGATGCATGCCTTTACTTCTGTCTTTCTTCCATGGAAAGCACAATTAGCAGGAGCCAATGAGGCTTGGAGGCACTTCTGCAGTCTCTGTGTGACCTGAATCTCAGTCTCTATGAATATTTGCTATTATTTCAGCAGATCATGATTTTGCCAAGAAAAGGGAGCACCAGAAGGAAAAAAAAAAAAAAAAAAAGCACTGCCTGTATTGCTAAACTGATCAAATCATCCTTACAGATCCCGTTTCAGGAGGGACTTTGAGCACATCGTGCCTAAACCAAACTGATTGATATTCACTCCATAATTTTGGGGGGAGGGGGGTTGCTGAGAATGGGAGATCTGCGTTTGAGTCAGCCCTTGGTTGAAAAGAGTTTTCCTGGAAACCTGGTGCCTTTCTCCTACTTCAGATTCTCTTCCTATAACTCTAATGATTTCTGGGCTTGCGGAGTTAATTAGTGCCCGTGTTATTGGGCATTCTGGTAGAATGCAACAAACCCCGTGAGAAGCAGGCAATGCTTAAAAGTTCAAAGCTTACCTTTAATTCAACCAGCCTTCTTACATATTCAGCCTTGTTTCGCTCTATCAGTCAGTTGCTGAACGGAAGGATAAGGCTCTTTATTCCAACCTCATACTTACCTAGCCCCCAGGCAGCTCCAACCCCCTCTTCTTAATTATCACTCCAAAAGCATAGAGCCCACGGTTACATGAGTCACAAATTATATCTCCCGGCAACGCATAATGCTCTTTTTCACACCTACAGAGGATGAGTCATTAAAAAATAGGAAAAAAAAAAAAAAATCAACATTCTCCATCCATAGAAGCAAAAGGAAAAACATCAAAGAATAAATTGCTGATGGACAAATCACCCCAAGCACAGCCAGCTCCCTTTGAAGTGGACAAAACATGGAGTTTGTCTTCAGGTGAGTTTTGTCTCATAAAGTGCCATAGTATGGAAACAGAGCTTTTAAGTTCCAACTACAGCTCTGCCCAGCTGTTCTTTAGTTGAGAACAGCAGGAAAAGTCAATCTTTCAACAATGAGAGGAAAGGGAGACGTAGCCTGTGGGGAAGAGCTGAAGCATCCTCCCATGTAAACTGGGACTCAGTTCCCAGTGCTTGTGAAGATTAACCAAGGAGAGGAGAGACACAGCAAGAGAAGTATTCGAGGCTGGAATTGAATGTAAGGCCAAAACTTACTTCTTAGATCAGGATCTCAAACAAAGACTGAAGACATCCATGGTATGTCCACCATATGTAAGTAGAGGATGGGTAGGAGGAGACCTCTGGTCCAATCTTCTTCTCAAAGCAGGGCAGACTTAAAGGAATCGTAGAATTATAGAATCATTTAAGTTGGAAAAGACCTTTAAGATCATCAGGTCCGACCGTTAACCCAGCACTGCCAAGTCCACCAATAAACCATGTCCCGAAGAGCCACATCTACACTTCTTTTAAATCCCTCTAGGGATGGTGACTCCACCACTTCTCTGGGCAGCCTGTTCCAGGGCTTGAGAACCTTTTAAGTGAAGAAATGTTTCCTAATGTCCAATCTAAACCTCCCTGGCGCAATTTGAGGTCATTTCCTCTTGTCCTATCGTTTGCTACTTGGGAGAAGAGAGTGACCCCCACCTCACTCCAACCTCCTTTCAGGTCGTTGCAGAGAGCAATAAGGTCCCTCCTCAGTGTCCTTTTTTTCCAGGCTAAACAACCCTAGTTCCCTCAGCTGCTCCTCACAGGACTTGTGCCCTAGGCCTACTCCTAGGTCAGTCACTCCGTACATACAGGTAATAAAAGGACAATCTAATGGGCTCACATGGGCATGGGGGGGAACACACTGCCAAAATGTTTCTTGGGGACACCATCATCTGTCATGTCATTGATAGAGGGTTATCTGCCCCCCAAGGATTAAGTGGGAAATTTTACATCAATGGTTTTGTTTTGGTTTTGTTTTTTTTAAAAAAATGTGTATCTCTAGTTCATCGAAAAGGGCGATACTTCCAGGAACATACTTCGTTCCAGGAAGGAAGATTTCCCTCAGTCTAGGATGTTACCAGATGAGCCCCTGCCTGATGTGTTATTTGGTGGTGATTAATAAAATCTCAGGAGTGATGCTTCCAGTGAAGGTAAATTTTGGATAAACAGGTAAACAAACAAACATTAGAGAAGACTGTGGGAAGGCAGCGGGATCCATTAGCATCTGCCAGCTCAGAAAAACAACTCTCCTTAACCAGAATGTGCTGAGGAAGCTGTATGGAAAGCCAAGTGTCTTACAGTACAAACTGCCTCACATTTCTACATCCTAAAATTAAGAGAGATTGCAGTAAAAACGCAATACGTGCAGTTGTTCTCTGTCAGTCTACAAACTGGTCTCTTTTGCCTTAAGCACTTCTGGAGTCCTTCGTGGCTTTATATCCTTGTATTGTTCTGTTTGTTTTCCACATCAGTGCCCTCCTTTGGCCAAGTTTGAGACACTGACACCTGAGCTCTTTCCAGTATCAGAAAGTCAGAAAATATCCTTCCCTTCCTCCTGTTGTGGACCAAGCTGAGGATGTCTTTCCTCCCTTTGCTCCTCTAGGAGCACGGCAATAAATAGCCACACCTTTTGAGCCCTATTTTTTCCATAATATATAAATACTATAGCCCAGGGCTATAAAGGTATTTGCTTTTAAAATCCTTTATTTTTATGTTTCCCTTTTGTTTTTTTTTTTTTAGTGTTTGTAAGAATTTCATGTGGCTTTGATTTTAAAATCAGAAAAATCATATTGTCTGGTAGGCAGGACCCTGATTTTTCATAAAGTAATTTCTCATGTCAGCTAAGGAAGTTAATGCCAAAGGTATTTAAGATTTTAAACTGACATTGGAAAAGTATGGGCCTGAAATATGTCAAAAGACAGAGCTAGATACTTTAAAATAGGCTGGGGAGAAGTTAACGTGTTGGATAGATGTAGTCCAGTCCAACTGTTCCACACCTGATCCAACAGCAAGAAGATCTGCAGACCTTCAGAAAAACCATTCAGCCAATGACAACGGTGTCGTTTTACGGGATTTTGTTCCTCTGCAGCACGACTCAGTGCAGTGCTCCACAAGACGGGAGTTGAACTACGTGTGGCCGTTGAATGGGGTTCATGCATCAGGGTGCCTGCATGCTAAACGACTATGCCACAAGATCAAAGAATCATCAAATCATAGAATGGTTTGGGTT
>KL283327.1:0-15917 GCA_000699545.1 Podiceps cristatus | reverse complement strand
CTCCGGGCCAGCCACAGTGTTGCATCAGCTGGCCCAGCACGAATGTGATAGCTGCATGGCTCCAGACACGCGGGAGGTGCGCTCCTTAGTGCCAGCAGCATCAGCTGTCGTGCCCGGCATGGCTTCCTTTCACAGACGGGTGATATAATCTATAATTATAGTGATATATCTATAATTATATTTATAATCTCTCGGTTATAACAAGCAACTCCACAACATCTGTTTGTAATTATTTTTCCCCCTAAATAATTAGGGATGCCTGAGAAGTGTGGAGCCTCTGGGATGCGTGTGGAAGTGCCGGGTCTCGTGCAGCCCAGGTGATGGTGAGGCGGAGGCCAAGGGAGGCCCATGCACGTGCTGGTGGCTGCGGTGGTCCCGGGAGGTGTGGGGAGGGTGGGTGGCAGCCCCCTGCGAGACCGGGTTTTTGGTCTGGATGTCACGGGCGAAAGGAGGGGACGTTGCAACCCTGTCGCTACGGCTTGTGGGAGGCTCAGCCTGACGCGTTGCTCTGGGGAGCACCGTCAGCTGAGCTGAGACGTGGAGGGTGGGACCAACTTTGTGATTTCTGGTGGGATCTCAGTGACAGGTCCGTGCCGAAAAATCCCAGCACTCGTGGTACGTCCCGCTGGAAGCACGGACGGCTGCTGGGCTGGTGTGCTGCCCGGCTTAGGCAGGGGTCGGGCAGGGGTTTCGTGGCCCTCAGTTTTGGGCTGAGGCATCTCGATAGCTGGAGAGACACTGATCAAGGTTTCAACGTGTCCTGGTGGGGATTTAGTGCTTACTACTAGTTAAACTGCTGGGAGGACGGAGGGGTTACGATGCTGACGCTGCACAGACCGATATAATTTTGCCAGCTCCAGTGGGGCTTATGTGCCTGGTTAATACTGACACAGTTGAAATCCGAATCATGTCTGTTATTTATGCATTTGTATTAGTAGCAATTTCGCATTTTTTTTTCTTTTTTTCCCTAAAACTCATCATAAAGAACAGAAAGAGAAAGATATAAGTAACACATTTTCAAATGTTCTTTCCTAGTGAATTACTTGGCCTGACATTGGAAATGAATTATTTTCCATTGTACCAGTGACCCCTGTTGTGTGTTCTATTAACACCACATGTTAAACTTTTATATTTTTAGTAAACCATGACCTTGTACATTCTCTGTCATTTCCCACTGGCATAAGTACAACACATGTGGTATGAAAGCTAACGGTTTTCATTTGTATACAGCACTTTTATATCTCAGGCTCGTATGAACGCACACAGGTCATGGTAATTAGGGCATCCTAGGATTTTACCAGTTACAAACAGTCACAACAAAGTGTATGTGTTCTCCAAAAAACATATTTTTGGCATAATGCTCTCTTATGTGTTGTGCAAATCCAGATGAAAATGGGATCTTGAAAGGCTGTGTTAAATTTTTTGATCGTGCTAATCCAAACAACTGTCTCCAAACACATGCACAAGCAGAAGGAAGTCTATAAAATGTCAGGTTTGTTCTAAATATCTGCAGAACAAATGTGGCTCAGGAATATGACCAAGTGTACAGAACTCTTCAGATAAAAGATGATGTCACATAGGTTTGATATTTTATTTCATCAAATGGTAACATTGTTCTAGACATCTAAAAAATTATGGATGATTTATGAATAGAGCCCAGGGTATGGAAGAACAAATAATTTCTTCCAGTTGCCCAAATATTTATTTTTGTTTTTTCCCCCTCTTTTTCTTTTTTTCTCTTTTTCTAGCCTGGACTCCTTAAATGTGAATTTTAGGCGCGCTGGTGCGGACTCTCAGCACACGCCTGCTCACACACAGAAATGTGGTTGCATGTGTAAACACCGACCTATGTGGCTGTTTGTGCTTTTTCACTGAAGTCCAACCTGCTCCGTAGGCACTTTCCAGTACTGATCTGCCTCCTTTTCTGGGCTGATCCACAAGGCTTTCTGAATCGCTATTGTTTCCAATAAGAACTCAAAAAAAAAAAAAAAGTTAGATTGAGATTATCCTCAGCTGATTTGCTGGACTCAAGGCCAAAGCATGTAGCATCATCCAGCACCGAGAATGTTGCAGGTCTCCATGAGCCAACATACAGCAGCAGTAAATTAAATGGGAAAAAAAAAAAAAAAGACCAAAAATGGATGATTTACCCATCATTGACCATTACCATCTCAAGTGAGAGCACTTGCTCCCCTCTTCCCTGTTGGGCCTCGGTGGTTTCTCCCCCCGGGTATCTCCAATCTGTGCCTTTTTTGTGTGATGGACATCAGGACCCCAAAGCTCTTCCAGATCGCTTTTGCAGTGTAACCAGCCTGAGAGCCCTGCTCTTCTGGGACCCCACCTGCTATTTGCTTTCCTCTATTTTCCACCCATCACCTGCGTGTTGGTAGCACCTCTCAGTGCTTGGACTGCTCTTGGTCATTGGTGGCGAAGAGGCCGGTTGTCCCCTGTGCCCCATGCCCCCAAGATGCCGTCTCAGACCTCTTAGCTGGCAGCTTCACGTTACGAGATGACATAATTGTGTTTGCGATGTAACACCATGTCTGCCAGGACAAACTTGCAATCCAGCCAGGCTTGGATTTTATTTATGACAAATAACTATTGGCTCAACAATCCCGTAAGGATTCCTTTTTGTCTCCGCCTTGTGCTGCGGCCATTGGGTAATGATCAGAGAGTTTCTAACATAAATGAACACTCCCTGGTAGTAAAACCTTAAATCAGACTTGCATTTACAGTCATCCTATGTGATAAGGTTTTTTATTCTGATTTTCCCTTTAGGATTTTGCCCAGAGTGGTGTTCAAAGTTCTACCAGCACTCAATTCAGAAAACAAACCAAATTTACCCTGCGTTGCATGCAGAGGACCGGGTAGGTGGGGAACAATATACGGGTACAAACCATGATTGCTCAGAGAAGCGACATCTGCCTGGTGCACAGGCATTGCCTTATAGCCACCCTCTGCAGCTGGGCTGGCTGGGCTGGGAGGTGATTTTTAGCATAGAAATAGCTTGAGATTCCTTTACACCTTATTCTTTTGTGTCTTGAAGGTCCCCTTTCATTACCTGTTCATAGACGTTAAAGCATGGTGAGGCTGTACTAAACATGGTTTTGATCCACGGGGACTATTCCTTGTGACTCGTCCTGTGCTGTGTTCTCAGGATTGCCCTGGTTTTGGGGTGTTTCCCCTCCAAATCGTTTGTTCTTGCTTCTGATTTGCCAAGAAAATAATGACAACATTCTGCTGAGTCCCTTGCAGGCTCAGAAAGCCCAGAACGGAAGAAGAGAAGTTGATGTACTGGTGGAGATAACCAGAAGAGCAGATTCTTTCATGGATCCCAGTTATAAATATAATATAAAATAAAAGCTAATAAAGGGATTTCTGCATGTCTTCTGTGTAATGACAAACAAACAAAGCCAACTCCAGTTATCTAGCGGGTTTGGAAGTGTGACTTGTCAGAGATGGGTGGGAAATCTCCTGTCAGCAGAGATAGTGAGAAAGGTGGCAGAGAGAATACAGCCAGGAAATGGTGGAGGAATGAAGAGGAAGTGTACCAGAGAGAGAAAAATAAAAAAAAAAAAAAACCAAACCAACAAATCAAACTAAGGAGATAACAGGGGAAAAAAACAACCAACCAACCAAACCAAAGCCAAGGAGGAAATAGGAGACAGAACTGTAGCTATATATGAAATGTAGGATGTAGGGTACTCATCCCTCCAGGGTGTATAGGAGGGTGATAGAGTTCTTAATTTCCGAATACCTACTGCAGGTTGCCTGTGCTTGGAAAATTGATATTATTTTTTAAAAAAAGAAAAGAAAAAACTGACTCATTGGTGAGGGAAAAAAAAGACATAGACTAAAATTATAGGAAAGAATTCTTTATTAAAGGAAACTAGTCTGAGGGACTAAATAAATCCTTCAGCCAGACCCAAAGGCTGAGGTGTTGTCAGTGGCTGAGCTACATGAGCACCTGTAGCAGATTGATCAGGGCTTGTTATTCAGACGTAAAAGACTGCTCTGCTCTTGAGGGTCTCTGGGAAAAAGCAGAAGGATGGGAAGATCTCTTCGCTAGGTCACTAGGTCTGTAGAGACTCTCACGTCGCAGCCTTTCTGAAAGTCGTTCTTGAAGCAAAGCCACCCCTGCCCAACACAAATCCCCAACGGCATCTATTGCCCACTGCAACCCGGTCCTAGGGACTGATGATGATGATGCTGCTGTCATCAGAGAGCAGCTTCACCCCGGGCTTGTTTAATCCCTTGTCTGGGGGTTTTCCTGACTCAGTGATGCCGCTTGGGATGGCAGAGCCAGCCCCAGCGCGTCGCCTCGGCGGGCTGGTGGGTGCTCTCCAAGGGCAGCTCGCTGGCTCCCGGCGAGCGCGCCTCCAATGACACAAACCACGCTAGGGCTTGATGAATAACAGAGCATCAAGTCAGACAGACACTGGCTGGCTTTTCCACTCTAGCTCTCCCCCTGCTATTATTTATATACCATTTCACTTGCTTACATGTAACTTAAAACCAGCCCAATGTCAGCAGCCCAACCCAACGGCGGGCCAATTAGCCTGGAGTAGCCCTCGCTTTCTTTCTTTCTCTCCTTCTCCCTCTCTCCGCCTTTGCTTTTGCACGCAGGAATAAGGCTGGCTACTGTTAGGCGTTCCAGGTCTTGGCCGAGAAAAGCCTGTTTGCCAGTTCAGTGGCTGAATATGGGCCCTGTTTATTTTTTCAGAGTGGCAATTTTCAAGGGATTGGAATAGTTGTTAAAATTAGCGTAAAGAATTTAAGCCACAGAAAGGTCCTTTCACCTTATTCTTCAAAAAGCCAGTTGTTTTCCAGAGCACCCGCCCCTTCCAACTTGCCTGAAAGCCTCAATTTCCATCTGGGAATAAAAATTGCAGCCCTCAGACCCCAGAGCAGTGCTTGGGCAGGTTTCGGTGGGATCGGGCTCATTTCCACATGCCCGAATGGCACCTGCCAGAGGGGAGAGCATCAAAATTCCATCCCTTGGAAAGGCTGAGCAAACCCAGCTGAGCCGAAAAGCAATTGGAGGGAATGGCATGGCCTTGTGCTGCTCAGAGAGGATGCCAAGGGGATAACAAATCTCTACCTCACCATGAACAGAAGTAAACATCCCCTTCAGGACTGACGGCTTTTGACATCCCGGGGTCTGTGCAGCATCAGGATGGAGGGAGGTGACGCTTTCCGACAGCTCCACATGAGGGCTGGCCAGATCCTCTTCCTACGGGTGGAAAGAAATAGGGATTCCCTAGCAATTTTCCAGCAGTCAAATGGAATTCTTTGTATCTGCTCAGAGTCCTGGAGCCTTTTTCTCCTACCAGGAAAGGACTGCTCTGTACCAGTCTCTTAGCGAGTCAGGGCTGTGGACAGAGGGTTTCGTTTCGAGTCAGACTGTTTGCTTTGTTTTGGAAAAATGAATGGTAGATAAGCAGTCTGGAAACGCGAAGGTTTGGTTCAGTTACTCCAAAGTTGCTTATTTAAATTTTGGCCGAGGTCTCTTGAGTCAGCAAAACTCAGCAGGAGCGCTCATAAAAATAGGGTCTCTTTTGAAAATTCACATGCTTCCTGTTTGTGCAGACGCTGTGAGAACTGGCTTTCCCATGGCTTGTCTGCGCTGGAACCAGGAAATAGATGGGAATTTGGAAACAAGAAATAATTGCTAAGAAAGAAAAAAAAAAAAAAAGAGAAAGATAATCACATTTCTTTTTCCCTTTCAAGCTCTGAAAGAAAGTTTTGTTTAGTTTCTCATCCCGTTAGTCAACTGCCCTTAACCAGGTTGCATTGCTCCAACCCAGCCTGTTGCAAGCCAGTTCCGGAAATTGCGTTAACGTGTTAGAGCATCACTATCCTAATGAGGTATATGACTTTCTCCATGAGTTTCGAGCTCAAGGAGAGTGAATCCTTCTGCCATGAGAGGGGATGCAACCCACTGCTGCCTGCAAACTTCGCACCAGCGGACGGCTGCTCCACAACACGTGTGCAGGGCGTGAGCTTCACCCACGCTCCCTCACGCGTGGACACCGGCATGGGTAGCTCGTCTTGCACGCAGCCGGCCTCTGGACACGTATCCGTACACACACTTCCAGCAAAAGGCTGTAGAAGTTGACTTGTTCTGGCACTCATCTAATTAGTCTTGAGGCAAAGGGGACATCTGCCCAGCCGGCATTTTTCTTTGCATTTCAATAAAAATTTTCAGAGGTTTTGAACAGCCTAGCAAAACCAGGGGAAAATCGAAAACACGCTGCAAGCTTGTTACCAAATGGGCTGGCTTTAAAGGCAGAGGGCAGATTCTGATGTAAAATCCAAAGAAACTCCACTCAGCCCCAGTCAAGTTCCTCCAGATCTCCTTGAGGATAACTGACATAATCTGGCTATTTTTCCGTTGTCATGAGTATCTAGACAATTAACTATCAAGTCTGAACAAACATATAAACCTCAGGACATTTACTTTCTTAGAATGGATGACTATTTGTGAGTATTTTTAGTGAGTTTTCTTTTTTTTTTTTTTTCATTGCCACCGTGGCCACATTTGAATTTATGCTTGTTGGGCTACTGACTAAGGTCTGAGAATTAGTATTTTGATCAATTTAAATTTATAAGATGAAAAGCATTTATGTTTTGGCAAGATGGCCTTGGATAAATTATTAGCTGCTGTTGTTGTTTAAAACATAGCTAAAGAAAATATGTCCAGTTTAAAGTCCCAAGGCCTCTGAACACGTCAGTTGTTTGTTTTTTGGCTTTTTTTTTTTTTTTCCTGAATGTTCGTTCTTCCTAGATCTTTTCTAGAAATTATGTCATCAAGTTACTGCACAGACTGTGTTTCTTTTTCAAATTCTGTGAGGGAATCTCCCAAAAGGCCCATCGCTAAACAGTAGGAATATACAAATTGGACTTCCCTGACATTAATACGTGCAGAGCTGTGATTTTTTGAGAGCTGTGGGGATTGTGAAGGTGCTGTATAGCAGCTCAGCCACTCGGCAGAGAAAGAAAGGCCGTTGGCAGAGAGGGGCTCGGCACCATCCAGATGTGCCGGGTCACTCAGTGCCTTAGTTTTGAGGTCCAGGGTGAGAAAGGGCATTTGCCTTGGACACTGTAGGATACTTCCACATGAAACATGCCCTATAATAACACAGTGTTTCCTACCACTGCCTTCCCAGGCGTGTGGAAAATAAAACACGCTAAAGGATTTTGAGGGAAGAGATTAGGAAACGGAATAGAACTTAACCTAGATCTTCTTTTTTGAGGTTTAAAAAGCAGCAGGTTTTGTGATATAGAAAATATTTACTCTCACATCAAGAATTTTTTTGGCTAAAGTGTGACTGCCTTTCAGCAGGGGGGGCAAAACATCACAAGTGTTGCTATGTCTCCCCTGGGACCATCAATTTTCACAGTGACGGTGTTACCTGTGGCTCCCACTTCACCCTGAACCCCTGCTCAGTACCCGGGTCTCCTGCCTTCACCCGTGGGAGGATTCATTTATCTCCCCAAAGGTCTTGCAGAGTCCAGAGAACCAGAGGTTCTTACCTCTGGGAACCCGGAAGGGATGAGATGATGATGGATGCCCACCACATCAGAGCTATTGAAGTGTCTGGTGATGCACAGCGGCACTTTGAAACAAATTGGCTGATACTGATGGGAGCTGGCACAGAGCCACTGCTGCTGCTTTCTGAGCCTCCCTAGAAACCCTCTGCTCCTTTTAGAGACTAGATCTCATTGTTTTAGTCATCAGATCCACCTTCCTTCTGGGCTGAGTCAGGTTTATTTGGCAGATCTCTTTCTAGGACATCCTGACTCTGGGGTATCAGCTCACCCATACATCCATTCCTAATGGCATATGTGTACCTGGAGCACCTGCATGATGCAGCACAGAAATTATTGACGACCGGTGCTCTTTTGGAGCAACAGCTGGTGGCCAGATGTTGTGTCCCACAGTGCTTAAAATGCTCTGGGGACAACTTAATCCAATGCCACATGCATTTCTAGGACTTTCCCCCATCCTTCATGCAACTCTGCCCTTCTTTGCCTTTCTTATCTCCCTGTAGCCCGGCTTGACCTAGCCTCAGTGGTCCATCCACATGGCGGCGAGATTGACTTGGCTCACACACCTCTGGTAACAGCCACAAAGGTTCTTCCTCTTCAACAGCAAATTCTGTCTCACCGAGTTGCAACCACCGAATTTGTCTGTGCATGAGGGTTCGTGGGGTTGTTCCCTTGCTTGTCTCCAAAACCCAACATGAACAAAATATTTTTGAGCTCTGTAATCCCCCTGGCACTGACATCTGTCCCACTGCTTCCAGCAAAATACCCCATTTTCAGCTTGATTTAAAGTCCACTAAAGCCTGTGGAAAACCTTCCATCTATGGCTGGGATCAGAAATCTCTATAATGGGAATGAACTCTTCAAGTCTGTCTGCTGCATAAGGATTCAATTCTGCTCCCATTTGAATCCCACGGGGAGCTGGATTAGATGGATATAATCACAGTGCACTGAGTCCATAAGCAGCCAGTTGTTTCACAGCAGTGCCTTAGTAAAGACTAGCAGAGGCCAAAAAAGTAAAGCTCACACTACATAAATAAACAGATAAGTTGCATATAAAGTAGTTTTTCTTCTCTGCCCACTGGTTGTGGTGTTAGGTGAGCATCACGCTTTGAGAAAGCTATGGAGATCTGAAGCCAAAATGGACCATGACAATGGAACTGAGGAAGGTTTTGAAAACTTAACCTTCAAGGAAGATCTGAGCTTAGGACAGTCCACCCCAGGGCAGTGGTTTTCAACCTGTCTTTCCAGTGGACCTGAAGCCCTTTGGTAAATGTAAACCCACCGAAATCTCCATTTTTCTCACCTACCTTGTAAGAAAGTCTTAGGTACAGTCCAGATGCCCTCGAGCTTTTGGGTTAGAGGGTTAAAGAGGTACGTTTTTTTAGAGTGCTGAGTAAGAAGGAATGAGTGTAAATGTCTGTTTGGCAGCAGGAGACTTTTTTTCCCCTGTAACGACAGTTTGGTACTGAAAACCTTATTGTTGCTATGAACTTGACTGGCCAGTTGGTCTACCAAGCCTTTATCTTGGCTCCCAGTGACTAGAGTCCAAAGGTTGGAAAAAGAAAACGTATATCATTGACCATGAGTATGTTAATCTATGCACTCAGAGGCATTAGGGGATACCAGAAACATTACTGAAACCTTTCTTCTGTTTCATCTTTCTAAATAACACTCTCCCACCCAGCCACTATCAAGCAAAGCTTCTAAGATTTAGTGATAGCTACCCTTTCCAGTGGCAGAAAAAGAGAGAGACTCTGTATTTCCATTTTATTTGCCTACACCAGCTATCTGGCTGCTATTGGAGCACATTTCATAGCACAAACTTGTGGATGAGACAGACGTTTTTTACCCTCCAACCCATCCCCAGAGCCCTGAGAGTGGTCGGAGGGAATGAGCGTACAGTAGACGGCCGTGCTGGTTTGATGAAAATGGCTAATAACACCCTGGATGCATGGATGGGTTTCACCTTCCCAAACCGCACCAGCTATAGTAACACACGTTCCAAATAAAATCAGCCTTGTTTTACTCCTAGAACGTTGTTAGGAGAGGTGGGATACAGCGATCTCCAGCTCAATGCTCTGCTGTAAGGCTATATCGTAAGGCCCTCATTAGGACAAGAAGTTATTTTCTCCAGTCTCTACATGCTGTTCAGTTAAGAGATTTCCCAGGTTTGGGGGTTAGAATAATCTTACCTCCCCACACCCAAGGCTTTTTAGTTGACTATTTTGCCACCTTTCTTCATATCTTTCACCCAAGAACTGTCCTTGACTCCCAAAGGAAAAACACCCTCCCTACCCTCACCAACACCTCCTGCTCCAAGCCACCAAGGGAGGTTCAGCCACCCTCTGGCCCATGGAATACCGCGTGTTTGTGCCTTCAGCAT
The DNA here is from genome assembly GCA_000699545.1 of Podiceps cristatus. Classification (NCBI taxonomy): domain Eukaryota; kingdom Metazoa; phylum Chordata; class Aves; order Podicipediformes; family Podicipedidae; genus Podiceps; species Podiceps cristatus. Next base: position 5,983 of record KL283327.1, on the reverse strand, counting down.
CTCAAGGGGGTGTAATCAGTTGTGTCTTATGGGCCTAAGTCAGGCCTGGGCGGGGGGAAAAATGCTCTGTACCCCTCCATTAAGTCTGTGCCTGCATGGCTGCACACACTGCTGTCTTTCTGGGAATATTCCAGCATGTGCTCTACCCTTAGATGTTACATTTTACCATGACTGAACCCTTCCTATCACCAGACACTAGGGACGGTGACACTATTATAAATTTTCTAAGAAGGTGCATTAGGTGAAGCCCTAAACGTGCTGTTTGCTCACCAGCATGGGGATAACGGACATACACGGGGACCTTCCTTGTGTGTCAGAAATGCTTCGGGTCCTGGCATGGTGCAGTGGAATGCTCTTCGTCTGGCTGATGCATAGCGCGATGGGTTATTAATAAGGGCATCATCCAAAAGGATACTATAAAACCTTTTCATTTAGAAATGTAAGCATTTATTATAAATACGGCTCCCAAACCGGCGGGTCATCTGCCATACTGCCTAAACCAATGCTATAAACTACAAAACTGCCTGGATTACAGAGTAAGAGTGACCTTAATATCACACAGTGAACCAATAGCATGAACTGGATGTCTGCAGTTCATTTTGATCTACTTCAGACTGACATCCTGTACCTTTGCTGCCTCGGATTATTTTCTAATTCTTTCCTGCTCATCTATCTCCTTTCTCAAGGCATCATTCAGGACCCATCGAAGGCAAAGGGAGTTTTCCTCCTTAAATGAAATCTTAAGCAGACGGTGTCCTAGGTTTTATCGTAAAAGGACCAGGAAAGCAAGAATTAGAAACCAGCATATGAACAACACAAGATCCAAGTAGCTGTTTGATGGTTCAAAATATCAAACTGAAACATCTAAAAAAAACCCCAAACAACCCAAAACACCCCAAAAACCCAAACACAGTCCCTATGGTCATTGCAATAACTTCAAGTGTGGAGATACTACAAATGCACAAATGCGTTAAGATTCTTTATATGTGCTGCCATCAGGTGTTTGGTTCTCTGTCAGAAACAAGCTGCGAGTTTTTTTTCTTGTGAAGAAGGAAGGCTGAGGAGTCAACGCTCGTCATACAACCCGATCTCAGAGCTCTGATCATAATTTTACACTTCCAGTAATCCCATCACTGCCACAACTCCACGAAATGTTGACCAGAAACAAGACATTTTTATCTGCTAGTCTATGAAATCCTTTTATGGGGGAAAACCCCCATGAATATTACACAGAGTAATGTAAAAGTGAGTTAACTTTTTCGCTGCAGTCCAAGGAAAGTCTGCACAGATGAGCTCTGCCATACTCTGAAAGCAGGAGGAACTGAAAACGCTGTGGAATAACATTTCCTAGATGTTGACAGAAGTAACCGTCTTTCCCTGTTTTCTCTTTTCGTAAATACTGTGGGAGCAATCCTTGAACTTTTTACTCAAACGGTGAAATTCCCACTGGAGGGCTGTTCGACCCTCTGTTTTAACAAGGGAACAAATGGCAGTAGTTAAAAAAAAAAAACAACAAAAACCAAAACAAACCAGGAAAAAGAGGCAAAATGAAAAAAAGAAACCTTTTCAGCCTATACTTTCTTTAAAGACAGTTGTATGGGATTTGCTTTTCTTCTTATCTTTCCCTCCCCACTTTTCAAAGCTGGGATTAAGTTCAGAGGGAGGAATTTGGGACTTCAGGGCGTAGGTGACCAGCGCCGACCCAGACCCGGGGGTCTATCTGAGCTGTCGTGCCTGCCCAGCTGGTTGGCGTTACCGGTGACCGCCGTGGTGAGGAGCAGGGCTGACAGAGTCCTTGTTCTGCTGCATGACTGCTGTGAACGTTACAAAGCGCGGGGCGCACCCCAAAATATCGATGCAGGAGCAAAAGACAAGCTGACTGCAAGGTCAGCAGTTTCAAGCTCTCACTGGGAGCTTGCTGGGAGAAGGAACGCGTTATCAATAAATTCATATATCCAGAGGAGCCGCATGAAAAACCTCAGCACACTTTCAGCTGGCCACAGTGGAACATTCATTCTTAAAAGAAACTTAAGGAGGCAAAGCTTCATTTCCTGAGATTTAAGGAACTTTATTAAATTCTGCTCCCCCACCCCCCCCCACCCCGCTTTAGTGCATTAAGAGTTGGCAGAGGCTTTTGAGCAGGAGAAGCAACAATAGTGTGAAAGGGCTTTTTAGAGGTGAATCCAAACAATCAATAACCTAATAAAGGGAAATCCAAGGGGAGGAAATTTTCAAGCCTTTGCAGTCTCACTGTTATCTAAGGTGTGCAAATAAAAGAACTTTCTCTTTACCTATTGCATAGTGAGGAAGAGAGTTTACTGTCTCCGAAACCCCATGGACCATGCAAGAAAATGGCCAATGGCCCCAAGAAGTGGTTTGGAACAGCTTCTCCTTACCAAGCTGCTGTCCAAAACTCTGATTACCAAATGGTATTGAAATGAATGTGTGGTCAATAGAAATGTCGTTTGGATAAATAATAGCGTTTAGCAAGAAATAAAATAGCACCCGTGAAGAGCTGGGTTTTACTGGTGCCATGACCTTCCATTCATTCCCAGCAAGGAAAGCTTAAATGTGTGAGAAGAGGACAGAGGTTCTTTGAGGTCAAGCCTGTAACAGGATGCAGGAACCATATAATTGACCTTCTTGGCCAGATTGTGCAACCATGTGGGTACATGGGAGAACATGAAGGGTATAAAGAAACCGTGATTCTTTTCAGCTGTAGCGGAGCATGTTGATAATGGACACGTGTATATCAGTTGCCAGGAACGCCACCTCCCCCGGCACAGGCCGTGGTGGGACGATATCATGAATGTGCGTAGAAAATACATCTTTTATTGTAAGTGGTGGATTTGTTGGAATGTGAACACGTGATTAGGATTCATCCGTGTGAGCTCTGCAGAGCCCTTTCCCTCCAGGTTGTTGTCAATATGGAAGGATCTCTTCTGAGTGTTATTTAGGCAACGCTCCCACCCCTTAGATTACAGAGCTGCTGACATTGGGTGCAAGCTGCAAAACATGGGAAACTTGTGGTTTGTTTTATATCTCGCTCTGGCCACTGGATCACAAAGCTTTTCACTCCATTATCTGTTTCTAAGGCTATTTTCCTAATAGATTAATGCTAATAAATATAAACCATACAATAACATTGAAAGACAATCCGAAAGGCTTAACCTTAGGCTTAGTTTTTCTCAGATTAATATTCCCTTAACTGTAAGGCCCGTCACTGGTATATGACTGATCCCCGTATCACAGTGGTATTGGTGTTACTGCTTATTCCTAAGAGGAACGGGATGCATCAGTGCCATGGTGTTTTGGGCAGAGGGAAACAGTACTCTCCACCCACAGCAACGTCCTCCTTTCCACAACAAAGAGTGGTCTTTATTCTCATCCAATTTTGGATTTTCCTCACTCCGATTTCAAGCACAGCTCAAGGACCATCCACCTGCAAAAAGGAGCTTTTCTGCCAGTTGCTTACGCTGATAACAGGTAGTTTGGCAGCAGTTTCTTACCAAAAAAAAAACAAAAAAGAAAAAAGAAAAAAAAGAGATTGTTTTGAAAGTTTGTGGCTACATTTGCTTGCCTGAGCTTAGATATGTATCACAGCAATTAATAGTGCTGCGAGTCCCCTCTGGCCGTATCTGCACCTCTGAATCACGCTCCCTGCACTTTCGTCCCCAGCTTTAGCTGGAGGAAGGGAGTCAGCATATGTGTATCATTAGTCGTTTCCCCCCTTATGAAAGTAATAAGGTTTTTTAGCATTGTGAAATGCTTTTCTCTAAGGCTGGTACATAAAGCTTTGATTATCCCTCAGTGCATTTCACTCCATCAAATATGAAAACCATAGATTTCCTAGACTTTAACTTGCAGGCAATTCAGAACACTTAACCAAACATTTTCTGTAATGAAAAAACACGCAGGCTAATAGTTAGAGGAGGGGGCTGGAGTCAGGTTCTTGGGATTTTATTTCCATTTCTGCCACCGACTTGCTGTAATTTTGGGTGAGTTATTAGGGTTTCTTCATGTCATCTTGCTGAATCATAAAACGAATCTTACGAATGTCAGGAGAATTTATGTTTGTGGAGTTTTCTCAACAAACAGCCCTATAAAATGCAGTTTGCTCGTTGCTTTATTGTACCTTGCACAGCAAACGTTGCTGTTTATGGCCGTCCCGTTCGCTTTCTCTGTGCCTCCTGCTATAAATGTTACACATCTCCAAAGGGACAGAATAGATCCTAGTGAGTCCTGAATATGCAGCTGCCAGAAGGAGGTCATGCTGGGACCCTTAGTGGTGCAAAAGCTGTTCTAGTAGCCTGAAAACACAGTTGCCATCAGCAGGATGACCGGTTGCCATGAGAGGCCTGTGAAAATTACAGCAGGCATCAGGCTTTTCCCATTTTCTCCAGGGCAGCAGCTTTCCCCTTACCTGGCCTCAAGGCTGGAGAAAGGCAAAAAGTGGTTTTTTCTTACTCCCACCTTCAGCAGAACGATAACCCAGGAGCCCCTTGGACTGCACTAGTCTGCAACAAGTTTGGCAGCAATTCATTGCTTGTGCATTCAGAAACAGCAAGTGAACTGTTAACTTGCCAGTCTGAATGAATATCTAACTGGTCACAAGCCTGTAGGTCACAGGAGAACTGCTATGGTGTGTAGAAATATTTTACTCAAATTGCAGCTTTTGGTAAAGAATGTCCTAGGACAGCAGTAGAAAGATATACTGTATTTTAGACCTGTGAAGCTCTGGGATGGCTCTTTGATGGTGTCTTGCATCCTATTAGCTCCATAATCTGTCGGCTTTTTGCCACTGAAAATAATATTTCATTTTAGCAAGTACCGATTGTCTATTTTATTATATAAATTTAAAAATGCCCATTGGAATTCTAATTTTTTATTATTACTATTAGAAAGTCACTGACAAAAGGAAAGAGTTCTTGTTTGAGGGTTAAGCAAAGTGATGGAAATCCATTCCAGCTGAGCTGGCGAGAGATCTCAGCCTGCAAGCAAAGTTGGTCATTTTTCCCTGCAGATTAAGAAAAAAAAAATACATTTGGCTGTGTTTATCATAGAGGAATGCAGAAAAAGAAAGACGGGGGAGAGAGACAGAAGAAGTAAAAGAAAAGTTTGCATGATTTATGGGAATTTTGCCACTTCAAAACAGCACGGTGTTGCGACCTGTTGTCATGAAAAGAAAGAAAGAGCAAGAAATAAATCAGCTGAGGATTCATGAGGGTTATCACAGCACTACTGAGAACAGCTTTTCATAACTCTGCACTGCAGTGAGAAATCCCCCATTGCATGTGCGCAGTTCCCGGCACGATGGAGTGCCATTAAAAGCAATAGTGGGATACGTTCCCGATGGACTTTTACTACCTCTGTAATTTAGGTTAGAAATATCTGTTGAAATCGATAGAGCTGCCTTGTATTTTGGTCCGTCCCATGACATAGTTACTTAAAATTACTGCACATGATTCACAGACTTTGCTATCCCATGGGCTTATATGGTGCCAAAGGAGGTTTATCTGGCTTGTCTCCTAGTAATAAGCACAAGTTTTTTATTTTTCTTTTCTTTATGCTACTGTTTAGAAAGAGGAAGGGATTTCTACCAATCTGCATGCAGGCAACTCAGAACTGAGCATCTCCAGAGGTCTCGCGGTGCTGAGCAATCAGGGACCAGGGGTGCCACGCCGCGGCAGCGGGCAGGGACGTGGGTGCTGTCGGACTGCAGCTGGTGTGGCCTTACCTGTCATTTCCAGGTTTGGACGGTGGGAGTCTGGGTCCTTGGGCACCCCCTCTGAAACCGTCCTTCACCCTTCGAGCTGACAGAGCAGCTGATGCCGACAGAGCAGGACAGTCATCGCTGCTGCCAGAAGTTCCTACAAAGGACTACAAAATCCTTTTTCCTTTTCCCTTTCATTTTCCTTTTTTTCCTTTTCCCTTTTCCTCTCCCTCTCCCCTCTTCCTCCTTTCCTTTCCTTTCCTTTCCTTT
>KL283326.1:0-13522 GCA_000699545.1 Podiceps cristatus | reverse complement strand
GGGGGAGAGTTAAAAATTAGTTAAATTAGCCAACTGCTGTGAAAAGTGACACCAACCTGGACCCATCAAGTGCATCCCCCTCTGCCTGTGCCCCTGCCTCCCTCTCTGTGGTCGGAACAGAAGCATTAAACCCGACCCAATGCTTGTCACCTCCAAAGCTATAATGCTTTAAATCAGTCCGGCACCAACAGTGTCTTGCCTGCTAGTTGCTGTGAGAAAAAGTCTCTCTGAGTTTTGGGGTTTTTTTTGCTTGTGCTGGTTAACTACATTTGGAAGTGGTGGCAAAGGTTTTTTCAACAGGCCACAACCACTTAAGCAATCTGTGGAGGGGTTAGAAAGCCACCGGTTTCTGCAGTGAGAGGGCAAACTCACACAGGCCCATGTGAAGTTTGATAACGGAGGGAAAGGACTTTGGAAAGACCAAACTGGAGGTTTCCTCAGGAAGAAAAATACCAGCTGAGAGCAGAGCTGGGGCCCTCGTTTCCAGGGGCATATGATCAGGCAAGCATTTGTTCTGCTCATAAAGACATGCACTTTACACCTAACTTTTTCCAACTTTTGACACCACTTAAGAATAGTCCTTTTCTTTGATAATAGCATAAATGACGACCAATGTTAAAAGTCCATCCCCCGACACAGGCAGCATTTCCAGAGACACAAGGTTTGGGTTGGACACACAGGGCTGGAGCAGGAGTCCAGCACTGCACCAGTTGCACGGTATCTGGCACAGCGTGCCTCAGGGTTGAGCTTTCACAAGGATGGAGAAGTAGCTTCCCCCTTTTCCCAGGGGAACGTCAATATGGAGGCAAGATATGACAGACCATTCCCGAGGACACCTCATTTCTGCAAGACGGGATGGGCCTGTCATCAGCAAAGCAAGGGAAGCTCAGCAAGGAAGAGCAGGTTTTGGGCTGCAACCATGGGAAAGTGGTCCCGAGCCTCCAGAGCTGCCCCATGAGGGATGGGGACAATATCTGCCGTGCCACTGAGAAAAGGCACCTCTTCCAAGAGAGGGGGTATGGGAACGAGTGGGAGAGTGGGGGACATGTCATAGAATCACAGAATGTTTTGGGTTGGAAGGGACCCCCAGAGCCCATCTAGTCCAACCCCCTGCAGTGAGCAGGGACACCATTACCCAGATCAGGTTGCTCAGAGCCCCGTCCAACCTGGGCTTGAATGTTTCCGGGGATGGGGCCTCCACCACCTCTCTGGGCAGCCCCTTCCAGTGTTTAACCACCCTCATCGTAAAGAATTTCTTCCTTATATCCAGCCTAAACCTACCCTGTTTCAGTTTAAAACCATTACCTGGTGGAGGTGGCTGCAGGCAACCCCAGGGCTTTGGGCGATGTGGGCACCACGGCCTGACAGGAAGGTGCTGGTTTAGCCCCTCGGTCCCCCCTGGGCTTTCTCCCTTAGAGACCTTTATTCTGTATTTCCCCCCCAGGAAGAAGTGTTTGTGACTGACTTCAATCAGATGCCGCTCTGTCTTCCATAAAGAAAACATCCTCAATATTTTTGTTGTTCTTTTCTGCACCCTATCTTCATCCCATGTAAAAAAAATTCATCGTGTTGCCATCTATCCCCCAGCACCATTGGCAGAGGTAACAAACGACCTACTTTTTCCCTCCCCTTGCAGAGCTGAAGATCCCATTAGCTGCCTCCACCGCTGTGCGGGAGCTCACATGCTGCTGCTGATGGGAAATCGCTAATGCAGGAAAATTGCAGAAGAGGTCCTTAGGGCATTAACTCTCTGGGAAAGATCAGGGTCTCAGCCAGAGGGAGAAGCCAAAAATGCCACAGACTGACTTATATGGCAGGCTGTGCCTCGGGGCTGGCCCCAGCCGGCCCTGCTTTGCCTGTCTCTCTGACCTCCTCACCGTCAGGCAGCAGTTTGCTGAGATGCGGTCGCCTCGCCACTAGTGCTCCAGCCCCACGGAAGCATCTCACGGTCCCTGCCGTCTTCCTCGTGGGAGATGCATCCTAATCAAGTGACTTCAGTCTCATGTTGGGGCTGAAACTTAATGGAGCTTCCTGCCATTTTCTTGAAGGTGACGTGCCCCAGAAAAGAAAACAGGTGCAAGGAAAGAGCGTTTGAGAACATACTTGCTGTGAATTGAGACTGCATGTTACACCCATGATGCTAGTACAAGTACTGCTCTAAAAGTCACATCAACCTTTTAAAAAGGAAATAAAGTACAAAGGTAAATAATACATCTGTAGAAAACCCAACAAAACAACCAACCGAAGTCGAAAATCCAGGGACAGTGCAGGAAGTTTCAGCTACGAAATGAAAGCTACCACAAAACCAGGCTGCCTCATCAGCTACAGAGTCAAGAGAATTAAGAAGTCAGGGGCAGCCTGTTTGCTTTTTGAACTCATATCCTGCCTGGATTTTGATTTATTTATACCTAGTTTGGGCCACAGCGCTATGTATTCCCAGCACTGCACAGCTCTGTTTTCAGCAACTCTATCCAGCACATTCAGTCCAAGGGAATAACCTGCAGCACGTGCTCTGCACCATGGCTTCAGGACAAAGATCTTTCCAGAAATCAAAACTATTGGTGCTCCATAAAAGTTTAATTTTAATTTTTAAAGTTTTAGAAGTAGTGAAATAAAAATACTTTTTAAAAGCTACAGTAATTTTTCTAAGAGATCTTGTCATTCCAGGTTTGGTGATGCACGGGTGATGCTCACCTGAGTCAGACGCAGGAACGGTCATGGGAATCTCACCTTCCCTTCACGCTGGTTTAACACTTTTGAAGTCTTTGTGTAAAAGGAGGACACCTTGTTTTTCTGAACGAGCTAGCAGAAGGAGGTGTTTTTCCCTTGCTGTCCTCTCCAAGGACAACATCCTGCCTAACACCCGCTCTCACCTGGGAAAACGCCCTCAGCGAGCAGGAGGAACTGGGTACAAGGTGCTCTCAAGCTGAGGGACCCACCTGGGGAGCAAGCTTCCATCCCCATGCTGCAGGAATTGCTGTAGAAACGTGCATTGGTCTGACTGCAGCCGTAGCTGGAACACCATGTCCAACAACCGCTGCTGCTCGGGCTGAAACACATTTCACCTGCAACGGAGATCTCATGAAGCCCAGCAGAAACCGTCAGATTAAAGGAATAAAAAAAAAAGGCAAGTGGGCAGCACAGGGGTGCCCTGACTGCTGGTCCCACCACAGGCAGCAGGGAGGGGGGTGGGGGGCTGCCGCAGCTCTCGACAAACCCTTCCTGCCCTAATGTGTGCCGGGGGCCCTGGTGGGCAGAGACCCCCTCCTGCCACCTCGCCATGCCACTGCCCGCACCAACACGACACCTGAGCAGGACTTTTGGGAGCCCGCAGGAGAGGAGCACCACTGCGAACCGCCTGCTGCAAGAGGGGAAAAATTCAAGCAAAATTCAAGCTCCTTTTGCAAGAGAGTTAAAAAAAGGGGCCCTCTCCCTCCAACGTGCCAAGTGTTTGGAGGGGCCGAACCTCCAGCCAGCCACCCTGCAAGCCTCCAAAGCGGCTGGGTGCCCATGCCCAGACACATCTGTCCCACGTCCCCCCACTTCCTACAAGGCTGCACAAAGCTGTTTGCTCTCCATCGAGGGCCAGGGATGAGGGACCAGGGTTTTGCCCACCAGGTAGCAGGGGCTCAGCTCTGCCACGAACATGCAAAGCTCTGGCCTGGGAGGTGGTTGTCAGCCTGCAGAGCAATGTTCCTCTGAACACTTCAAGATATTTTAGCAGATTTGGGCATTGCTCTGTGGGCACAGGAATACCAGAGGCATGACTGTAATATGTGTGGCAGATCGATGATAAACTGGGGAGAGAACCTTCCCAAATAAATTATTTTCCTCTACTGCAGCCAGGCCACAACTGCTCGTTCTCTGCCCAGCTCATACTCCTCCAGACTGGAGGAGTCACTCACCTTGTCTCCCATCGCCCTGGTGAAGTGCAACTTCTGGTACCCGCCGGGCAAGAGGAGACAGCAGAAAGGCATAGCCACGCTCAGGTCTGCTGGTCACTCCCCCCCTCCCTCCCATGGGACTTCACTGACTTCTCCTTAAACAGGGTGGGAGTTAAAGGTTGTGTGTTTCTCTAGTGAGTCTCTCCCAATCTGTAGGAGATTTTCTAGCATCCCTCCTACTCTCCTTTGGTGGCTGCATTTCTTGTCTTATTCCCAGTGGGCATGGAGACCAATCTACTCCTTTCAGCTTTGCAGCTGCCTTTCATATATTTAAATGTTAAGCCTCCCCTCACCACTTTCATCTGACATCATACTTAAGGAGGCTTTAAACGCCAAGTTTAGGTAGAAGGTGAGGTCTAGGCTAGGACATGGCTCTTGTGGGCGTTTGCTCCAACCTCTTCACCCAGCTGACAGGAAAGACGCTTTCTGGCAGAAGTGGCGATGCTGGAAAGCTGCACAAGTCCTCCAGAAGCCAATCGCTGCAGAGCTGGAGGAAAGCTGTTGCACCTTGAGGTAGACTTCTGGGCTCTTTAGAAGGTGGCAGGTCCTTGGTCCTGAGGCAATGCATTCCACCACACAGTGTTTTGAGGCCAAGGATTTCATTGGTAAGTGTCCCAAGCTGCTGTTGTTCCACAGGGGAGCACGTATCACGGAGCTGCAAGCTGCCAGGGCAGGTGGTCTCTCAAACACGTGTATGGAGATGCTACCAGGAGGCTTCTCCTGGTGAGGAGTCCCAGGGGAAGAAGCTCCAAACCCTGCCTGTGACTTTCAAACCCAAAGCCCGACTATATGAAGCTTCCCAAAATGCTTTCTTCACCTCTCTTCTGCAGGGAGCATGAGAAACAAACCAAAACATACTCAAATAGAGTACATTGAGGTACCTCTTACAAGTTAGCAGTCACCTTCTCCAAGGTGCAAACTGCCACCAAAAGCCTCTTAAGCAGCAGACCGCCTCAAGTCAGTTGTTCGGTTCCTGGGGACAAGCATCGAGCCTGCCTCCATGCAGCCGTCTGCTTCACAACTCTGAGCAATTACACACCGAGTAAGCCAGGAGCAAGTTTCTCAGGTGTAATGGAGGGGAATAGACTGACTTGGAAGGTCACCCCTGGCACGCAGCCTGCAGCTGGCGGTGAAACCTGCCCTCTCTGCCACCACTTTTAGCTTTTATCTTGGAAGGAACATCGATGCAGTTTAGCAACCCGTTCTTTTGATGATTTCTAAGTGAGAGGGCCCCAAGTCCTCAGTGTTAACACTTTAATGATCGCAGCATTTCCCTTGGAGTAGACGATTGGGGTTGGGGCGAGAGCAAAAACTGATGGCCTCAAGGGCTCTGAGGAGTACTTGTAGCAATATTCCTGCAACGGGAAGCACAAGAAGCAGTCCCCAGGTTATGCCAAGAAGAATCATGGCATTTAATAACCTTCCATTTCTAAACCTTTAGGAGTCACATTTTCAAATTTTCTCTCTCATCTTTAAGGGCTAAATCTTTCCTCTATTAAATTTAGGCTAATATACAACTACTTGGGTCAGGAAAACTCCTGGAGTATTTTGAGAGCTGAGATGTTGACTAAAATACCAAATACAGAGAAAGCTGACCACTACCAGCAGCGATTTCTTTCCAACAGTTTTTAATACTCCAAGCACAGACCTCCGGTTGAGCTCCCCTAAAAACACCTCCCTGGGTATCGATAGCCGTGCAAAGCTCCGTGCAGCCACTTGGCCCCATGCTGCCGACAACGAAGTCTGGTTTGCAACCCCAGCAGTTTGACAGCCGGGAAAGCAGGAACGTGCTCCAGCTGCAGAAGCAAGATGCCACCCTTGCAAATGCTCCCCTTGGCCTGCGCCCTTTTCTCAGCAAAGGATTAAACATTTCAGCACAGAGCCCCAAAACGCTGAGCTTACAGACAGGGCTGGGAGTATTATCGTTAAGTGTCCGATGCAGTGTCTGCACATCCAGCTCCTTCTAAGTGTTCACAAACGAGCCCTTTGGACGGAAATTTTTCCATGTGAGACGCAGGCATCAGCATGTGTTTTAGCAGCAGTTGAACCTTTTTCTTTTTTCCCATTTCCAAATAGGCAGAAAAAAAGGTGGGTTTTTAAATTCTCATTTTTTAAATGTTTACTTTTAATATTTGTTCTAAACCAGTAAAGACAACCACTCAGAGATGTGAAAAATGACAGGAATCAAGGGATGCAAGAGCTGGAAGACTACATTTTTGAGGAAGCTACTCATTTTTGGAAGAGCTTGGATGTCTTTGATTCAAACACGAGAATATGACAAGTCCAAAGACTCCCCCTACACACATTTAATTCCCTGAGATTCCTTGCTGCCTGCTCTAAAAAGCAAAAACCAAGACCACACAAACTGTTGCCAAAGAACTAATGTCAAATACTCGCACAACTACGGGGATGGGGCCAGACCTCACTGCAGTCATTTCTCTCACAAGTAGGGTCACCACAGCAAGAAGAGGACGACTTTATCCCTTATTTTCAGTATTAGAAAATGCAGGCAGTATCTAGATTTCAGGGAGCCTTGCCAGGATAGAGAAGTACGAAATGAAGGAGAACCCAGCTGTAAACTACATCAAACAGAAAGGAATAGCGATGGGTCTAATTCTAGGGCAAGAGGTGCAGCTTCCCTAAGCATCTCCCCATGCAAACCTAGAATGGAACTTGTTGAAGTCCCTGACAAAATATTTCAATTTCATCCGCCCTTTTCATGTACAGAGAATTTGTATGGTAGATCACCTGGCTTCATGAAGTAGGGTAAAAAAGAAAAAAATTTTAAAAGCCACTAAAGATGATCACCTTGCAAATAATCAGGATGCAGACACAAGCTCCCTTATGCTTCCTTTCAGCACAATAGAAAGATCCAACCACCACCGCCTTCTGCAGGACCCCATTTAGTAAGGAGGATGGTTAATCCATCTTCTGCATCTTCATGCATCCCTGGGCCCTACTTAACATACATTAAGCAAACTGAAAACGAACCTCCTCCTGCAGTTCCCTCACCATGTGTGCAGGGAAGAGCCTTCCTATGGAGTATCTAAATCCTTCAAGAAATTTTTCCTCTGAGGTTGCATAGTGACATTCACCCTATTTTACTGCTAATGGGTGAAGGCAGAAAGCAGTAAACCCTTCATTCTAAACCACAAGAATCACAGCTTTAATATACTTAGGTGTAATACACAAGGCTGTAAAGTCCCCGACATACTTTTTAAAACAAAGGTTGGAAAAAACCAGCTCCTATGTTCCTTTATAAACTTGCATGCTGCTCAAGAAAGCTGAATCACGAATGCACTTGAAGCGGAAGCTGCTCCTGCTGCTGCAGTGGCAGCTGGAGATCCCTGGGCCTAAGCCAGCAGCACAGATCAGACCTGCCCGTTACCGCTTCTGCAGCAGGACAATGTACGCACATGCCAGAACCAGGAAAGCGCAAAGCTGCTCTAGTTCATAACTCCGCACCTTCACACGAGGCAGTTTTCCTGAGCAGCCTGAAGTAACCCGAAGCAGACCTGAGCAGCTCAGGCGGTTCCAGCTCACCCTACCTGCGCTGCCGCAGAGTTGACGATGGCAATCATGACAAACCCCTGCAGCAAAACCTTCCAAGGCTTTGCCTCTCGGAGCCCACGATTTTCTACCGTTTTTTTTCCCTTTTCTTCTTGAAAAGCGCTTTCTAATGGCTTGGCATAATTTGTCATCTTACATATGTTCGAACAGAAGCATAATTGTGCCACAATAGGGAGTATTTTTTAATGCAACAAAACAGAAGGAACACAACATGCCAAGGCTTCTGTAGTGGAAGAGACTGGTTTGAAACACACTTGGAATTCAGAGGACATTATAGATCAAGTTAGAATAACAAAATGGGCCTGAACTATCATTCAGTTCACTGAGATTTTTTTTTTTTTTTAAAAAAAGCACCTGTTAGTGGATCTTCTAACCCATGTCTGTTTAACAGATTAAGCAAACAAAAAGAAAGCATTTCTATTTTTAGAAGTATGGGGAACATTAAGATATTCTCTAGGTTTTATTCTTTCTGAGAAAGATGTCTCTTAAAATAATGTGTTCTTTATTCCAATGAAGCGTCTTTCCAAGTCATCTAGGCAGGAGCTGCTGGTTGATTAACTGATTGCAAAAACCCCACAACTGAAGTGTTTCATTTTGTCAGCTGAAAGCTGAAGGAACCAAAGAGATTAAACTGCGTCTGGAAAGGGAGAGTTGGGTTATTTGGAGATCTTTATCCTTTATATCCCCACGGAAGAGCATTTGCTATGATTAAGGTAAGGCACTGGAAGACCATCTCCATCATCAACTCACCCATGGCTTCTCCAGGCGACTCACCCATCTGGCACCAGGCAAGGATGGCCCTTCCCTCCCAGCTACAGAGAGCCATGGCAAGGCCACCCTCCTGCCTAAAGCCACTCCTGGGGCACCCCCCCACAAGACGCACTGCAGCAGGGCCTGCTTATACAGCATCCCAACCTTAAAATTAGCGCTGAACTGGCGATCGGAGCCTAGCACTGGGAGCCTGGATAGGATGTTTCTGGAGGTAGAAACAGACTGAAAGTTGCTTGACACCATGGTGCACCTTCACGCCTTTAAACTGGTCACAATTTAATATAGTTACGTGGATCAGCTGCAGCCCACTTACCACGGCCTCCTGCACATGCCTGGGAAACATCTCCTGAAAAAGTACAAAACTCCGTACTGGAACAGCGGCCACAGTCTCAGAGATGACTGCATTAGCTTACTTTATTCATTCTTGTAACATACTTCAAACTTTGATGAGGAGTTCTGCTAACTCATACCTAGTCAAAGACAAAAACCCCTAAGTCAATCTGAGAAGACTTAGTTTCATAATCTTCAAAATAAGATCTTGAATTTTTTTATAGTATTTGATAGCAGCTTTTTATTGGTTACAAAACCTAAGCCCATATACAAAATTAGGAACACATTTAGATGCCTCTTTGAAAGAACGTTTTAGTCTATTTTAACTGATAGTTTAAAAAAATAATAAAAACAATGCAATTTTAAACACTGTTCTGAAAACGTAAAAGTGCAGCAATATACTTTGTTTCCTTTATTAACTATGAAATGGTGCAATCCCAATCAAAAGCTGATAAGGTCACAACAGAAAGAACTGAGCAAACGCTTTGTCCTGCCTTACCCAGTTCTCCGATGGTCACTTTTTATGTAATGCATTGAGTCCAAGAAGAGGATCCAATCTTCACAGTAGTGGAAAACTGTTGTTTCAATACCAATTTGTACATAATCTCTAGGATAATAGTGAGTGCAGGCTGAACAGGGTATCCGTCAGTCTATATGGCATATAAGAAGGCTAAATTGAATGAGAAGGGGGGAAATATTTGTTCACAATAACATCTGCTGGAATTCTAATTTCACAAAAACTTTGTGACCTTACCTAACTTTGACTTTTTATTGTTTAGTTTTTTAGCGAACACCACACAGTTTCAAGATTTTAGACTATAGTGTGTGAATAGGATGCAGTTACCATATGAAGCTTCAACTCAACTTTTGGGAAAAGAAAAAAGGCACAATGAACTTCAACTCAATTTTATGTGCACAAGAGTTGAAAAATCTGAGCCACCTTAAAGAGAAATTGATTCTAAAATTTATAAAACCTATAAATAATCAGAGGCCAAACCACTATATTAAAACAGATTATCTAGCAAGTAAAAATCTTGCAGTTTAAACATACGCTTGTATCCAGTTGAGATACAAGACAACTCACTCTTTAAAGTGGCTCCACCTTGGCAGATATATATTTAATGAATGCACACCTGCTATGCGTTGTTCATCAGTGGAAAAACAGCTGATCCACAAAGCTCTGATGGCATCTGTCCTTATCTTCATCACAGTAAATACAACCCACATCCAATAACTAAATTAGTTTAGATTTTTCTATCCCTTCACATCAATGCATTGGGAAATTACACCCAGTAAACAACAGCAACAAAACCAGTTTGTGTGATAGCTTACAGAATTTCAAAATTATCGACCTTCATCCCAGCAACATCAAAATCCCTTTGAAAATGACTGGGTCAGAGGATTTTCCAAAAGCAATGACCTCACATACCTCATGTAAAGTTATTTAATGTGCGCTGCACATCAGGTTTATGCTGAGTAACGGCAGCTTCCATACAGCCTCACACAACGACCAGTTTGTATCTCTTTTTAATCATGTGAATAAGATTTGAGACTAATTTCTGAATTACTCTTCAAATACTCCAAGAATGAAGCTTTTATGACGCTTCTAAGTAGTTGCTGGTTTGTTGCCAACCACATCATCATAAGCACTGGTTACTAAGTAAAAAATAGTTTAAGACTAAATTACAGTAAACATGAAAGCTCCACAGTTTAAACCCAATATAAATCAACCATATCCAATTATCAATTTAAAACAAAATATATTGACTACTGAAAGTTGAAAGCAAGATTCTTTTTAACTAATACATTTTTGGACAGGATTTTTTTTTTTCCTACAGTCTGGGACTCTTGCTTTCAGCTTAAACAGAAGTTCAAGTCCATAACAGGTTGTAGCTCAGGTAAAATACCATGCACAGCATTTGATTACTTCAAAACAGCAGGAACACACAGGCTGAAGTGAGTGGTCAAATAGGGCTCGCTGTTCTCAAAAATTAGGTATAATGGCAAAAGCTTTACCAGTCCAATTCTACAGTTCATTCTCCAACCCTGGTTTCTGAGGCAGTTAATGAACACACATCAATTACTGATAGCTGAAGTAGGTTTTTTTTTGTTTGTTTTAAACTTAAGTGTTTAATCAATTGCCAAGTGTTTTCCTTTTTTTTTTTTTTTAAGTTACTTTTATTTCAGTTTCACCAATGAAATTCATTTGGCTTGCATTTTGAATCTATTCTTCCACATAAAGTATATGAAAATATGTTTGTGGAGGACGATGATGGAGGCTCAGAGCAAACTGGGCCCCTGTAAAGTCTTCCAAAATGTACGCATCATACCAAAGTGTCTTGATCCACAGCGCACCATTTTCCAAAGAAGCTACTTTTCCGTGGAAAGCCAATGTGCCACCACTATGGAATATTCTTAACAAAACTGCAGACTGCGGTTGTCAGCATGTGGCACCAGGAAAAAGGCAAAAAAAGGTAGTTGGGACTGTTAAAAAGAATTCTGAAACAGTTTAAGAGATCATGCATATGCATTTACAGTCCATGTGATAGTGACGTTTGGCAACTGCAAAGTGACCGATACATGGCTTGCTTTAGAAGCATCAAAACGAAGAGGCATGTGTGTCTTGGAGCCTTTTGTTTCTTCACTTGGTAGCCATCTGGTGGTGCTTCATACTGGTGTGGGACAGAGAAGCTGCACTGTTTTGAACTTAAAAATTAAATTCTTTCATTTGAAGGTTGGCCGTTGGGTCAAAGTTGTAAGTACCTCCTTGAGTGGCTTCAGGAATGAGACTGGGATCTTCATCAATCTATAAAATATAACAAAAATACATCAGTTTTTCCAATTCAATTCCTCAAATATGCTTAAAAAGAACAACACATCAACTCTGCTCTAATACCATCAGGGCAACAGAAAACCAAAATGGTTAGAGGCTGGGTTTCTGCTTGGTCAAAGCAGTTGCTATTTTAGTTGTGTGATTTCATTTTCAATGCCAATTTTTAGGTACTTCTGGAGCTGGCTAATCACTAGTTGTGAACTCCAAAATTAGTTTGTACTTTCTCCCATTTTCTTTCAACATGAAAATAATTTTTATCGGCAGCTGATAGAAATACTTATATAAAGCTTAAAAGAACACTCAGTATCTCTGATCAGAATTTGGAGGATTTAGAATTACTCATTTCAGAGCAGTTCTATGTAGCTCTGATAAGCGCACATCTGATTTTTTTTTTTTTTAAATGAAAAGTACTTCATTTCTCTATGGATATAGAATGAAGGGCATCAGTATCCAGCTTCTTCGGAGTTGTTAGAATTTAGGTATTTACTGCCTCTAGGAACAGCAAATAACATAGTCAGTAGCATCAATACACACAACTTCAAACTCTACCCATCCTCCTCCAAATCATCGGCTGCATCTATTCTTTGAACACGCCGCCTCTACAAACCGGGCTGCAGGAAGCATATGCCTCATTTCAAACCAGGTGTCATTCTGAAGCAGGTAAGAGCCCTTGGGTGGGGAGTCTGAACAGCTTTCTGAGATCTGGTCTTGGAGTAGTGCAGATGTCAGAACTGACTCACCCAAAAATCCTTCTCTTTACTTTGAGTGACACTACCTAAATTGGAGGGAGAGATTAAGGCCTTCGGTGACAGCAACAATCCTCTGGAAGAAGAGCAGGGGATGTCATGCCCAAATGAAGATCAAAACTGCTTTCAGAATGCTTTGCAAAATGTTTGTCCTTCCAACCCAAGCCATTCTATGATTCTGTGATTTGAGTTGATAAATTATCACTCCTGCCTTCTGCAGGGGTACTACAAAGTAATGTCACCTAAGTTTGCATGCCTGTAACAGAATAAACTAAAGTCAAGAAGCCATTACTGCTGGTCCTAAAGTACATGCCTGTGCACTTCACAGGGCTCACCAAAGGAGCCAGGTACATCTCATGAGAATACAGAAGATCCTCAAGAGATAGAAGGCAGGAACGCTCCCGGGCAGTCAATCTTAACACTGCCAAGCAGGCTAACATAACCAGTCTCTTGCTCCTCCTCCCCCCCCCGCCCCCGTCCTCAAATGACAAGGGTTATTTTCCTACTTATAGTTACTACCTGAAAATTTGTCTGGTTTCATGTTTTACCTCCTATGTCCCAATCATGGAATTTCTACAATTTCAAGTTTCAGAGGCCCAGAAAACATGGTAACCATATAAACAATTAAGAAAAGTTTTGCTGCTGAGTAAAGGAGGTAGACTCAGCAAATCAGGTATAGATTAAATTGCATTAGTTTATATAAAAGTAAATGCACAGAAGGGAGTACTAACCTCAAAAGGGATATTTTTCTACCCACTTCAACTAGACTGTGCTCTTCAGTTAGCTACAGAAGTCTCAGAGTCATTATGGAGACTCTTAGACACTGCTCACAGAATCATTACAAGCATAAGGAACCTTTCACATATCTTAACTTCTGGTGACTAACTTTGCAACCACATGATGGACTCATGAATTGAAAATTAAAAAGAGTCTTAGAGCTGGTATCTGCAGAGTTCAATTTAAGAGAAGAACTGAAGATATAGTTCTGGTAGGCTGCAGAATTACATTCTGGATGGCCTAGAAAAGGTAATTATTATTTGACTTCAAACTGTGTGTTAAAGTGCTTCTGAGGCACTCATAAGAAACCAGTAGCAGAAAGAGCTAGAACCCAAAGGGGGAAAAGACCCAATTAGGGTGCAACAAAATATCAAGATGGCCTAGATCAATCACTTGCAGAAAATGTTACAGTTTTGATGACTCTTCTTAATGCAGACTCCAGACTGAACAACTACAAAGCCGAAACACAGTAATCTATCTCAAAGGAAGGATCCAATCCCCCTCCAAAGACTGATGTATGAGTGTACTGGGTTTGTGTGGCAAGGTTTTGG
>KL283324.1:0-25475 GCA_000699545.1 Podiceps cristatus | reverse complement strand
AGGGACACTCTACTGAAAGGCATTTACAAGGCACTCATGGTACACCAGTGGCACGCGTTACCCTGGGTGGGAAAGGTGGTGTTTACAAACGTGGCCAGGGCAGCAGTGTAGGCTGCAGACTCAGAACAACGAATGGTTGAAGTTGGAGAAGAAGTATCCCTGTGGATCTGCTGCCCAGCAGTGTTTGCCATAACCAGATCAGGGTCTAGAGCTGGTTCTGGAAGTAGAGCTTAAAGTACCAGCTGCTTACTTTACAACCAGTTTCTGTTTAAAAGCCCTATTCCTCCACCCAGTGGAGGCAAGGGAGCACCTCCTTATTCTTTAGGGTCAGACCAATCTTTTGTGATGTCAAGAAAACAGAGATTCTGTATTTCATGAGCTCTGCAATACATTCACTGAAAAGTTTTTAGTAACAATTTTGAAATTGTTTCTTTACACCTCTAGAAGGCATTTTAGTTTTATCTAAAACCTTTCTTTTCAGACCATGTTGAAGTCATTTGGACCCCAGCATTCCCCAAACGAGTGTAGTATGGACTGTAGTGACACAATGAAAATATTCTCAGCTGTCATCAACACCTGCATCAAAACAGCCTGCTCACTGTTACAGTGAAGTTTAAGTTGGAGAAATATTTGAATCATGAAGCCTTTCCCAGATCTTCATTTTGCAGTTACCTTCACTCCACTGCAGTCTCGGAATCAGCCTTACTCAGATACAAGTAGACCAGCAGGCTATCTATTTTCTCATTGTATCTCATAATTGATCTTCAATTGGTCAGTAACCAAAAGTCAATCTGATATATAGGACCACCCAAAGCCCTTACACGAGCATGCCATCGTTTTGAAAAGGCTAATTGCCGACTTCCTTTCCTTTTATACTGCAGGTTGTAGGGAATAATAAGATTTATAGAGGGGGCAGAGCTCATAGGGAGAAAGAGGAGGTTCAGCATATAGAACTTGAAGAAAATGCAAAATCCAGGCCACCATTAGAGTCAAATACTGCCTTTACTAAGAATGCAAAAGGTCAGCTTTTTAAAGCAAGTCTGTAACTGCACCTATAATACAGCCAAGAGTGAACAATTTGCTGCAAAAATATGATGGAATAATTCTGTAGCAAACATAGATCAGTATAGTTTGACTGAAGTTAGTGGGGCTATGCCAGTTTACAATAGGTTAAGATCTGGCCTCAGATGGACATTTGCATGCATAAATCAAGTAATTGCATGCACAAAGTGATAGTTAATGTGATTTGCATGTGTGAGCGTTCACATTAATTAGCAAGAGCACTATTGAACTAATGCATGTGGTGTTTTTTCATGTACAAACAGATGCACTTGCAGACACTGAAAATTTTGTTAATAATAATGTGGGAAGGAGAGAAGAGGCCTCTTGCACACTGAATAACCCCTTTTCTTCTCCGTCGCCCCCACTCTCTGCCTTGCTCTGTTCTTATAGGAAAACCCCCACTTTGATAAAGAAAAAATAATACTGGAGCTTTGGTGATGAGGTTAGTCAGAGGAAGAGAAAAAAGAAACTAATGCTGTGTCTGTCTCTGGCATTTCCGTGTCAGTTTAACACTAGCATTAAATGTGGGTCAGTCTTAAAGGATACTAATGACATCAAACTTACTACAGAGTGCATATTTCTAGAGTGAAGGAACTGCAAACCAAGCAATGAGTCACACTTGGGAGAAAAAAGGCAGGTTTTAGACAGGAGGGAAAGCAATTAAGCAAGCCAAAACCATACTTGCAAGAACTCAATGTAGAGCACATGTATTTGAACCCAAACAAATTCTAATTAAGCTCAAAGGATGAAGAGGCAATAGGCATTCAGCAATGAAGTTTGAATTTTGCGCCACAACTTTCAAAAAGGTTGAGTCTTCTCAGATCTTGGATTAAGAAGTCAGCCAACTACATTGAGGGATGCCAAGCTTCAAGGTTCCCCAAAGTTTCAGTGCGCTTGGGGATGAGATTTCAGACTAGCCCAGTTCCAAAAAGAGCAAGGAATCAGTGAGAAGGAAGGAGACAGAATGCATGAATGAGTATATTTCAACAGAACTGTTAGAGACCCATCCCAGAGAGATATTAAAAAAATGGAAATAGTAAATCTGCCCATACAATAGCATTTCTTAAGAATCAAAACAATGTCTGAAGTTTAGCAAATATCAAGGGATAGAAAAGGCAAGAGTGGAATTTGGAAAAGTCAGAACATTTTGTTTTGCTATTTTCAATCTGAAACTTTCTGTTTCAAAACAGTATTTTCAATTCAAAATGAACTTTGACTTTACAAATATCACTCAAGGAAGGCTGAGTAACTAAAAAAAAAAAAAAAAAAAAGGAAAAGAAAGAACTTTGGGTAGTAGTAAACAGTTTTTATAGCCATTAATTTTTTTAATCACTGAAAAATACAATAATTTTCTGATTTAGGTCAACTTTGAGCTATATTTAATTTTCTTATTTTGTGGTCCAGCTGCCACTATTTTCAATGTCTTTAATTCTGTATTCCAGTCTGAACTGAAACCAGTTAATATAAAATCCTGGGACAGGCTACTTTTCAGAGATTGGTCTTAAAATGCAAACTAGAATGGGAGAAGAGAAATTGTGAAATCTCAAGGTATCCTAACAAGAGTAGTGGAATTCTGTCCTCCAAACGTACCACTTCCAGCTCCACGTGACCAGCGATTCTGTGCACACAGACTGCAGATGCACACAGCCTGGGAAAGTCTTTAAAAAAAAAAAAAAAAAAGTCCACTGGCTGATTGACAGATTGCAATACACATTTCTATCAAGGGAGATGAGCCATGGAAAATGAGTTCTCTGACGTGTTCATGGCCTCTTATTTTTCTCCTCTCTGTTTCACCACTCTCTTACAGTGCTTGCTGTGAGCTAGAGGATGAGATTTAAAACTAATTTAATGTTTAATACCCAGTGGCAAACAGTTTGTTGTTGGTATCGCTTACTGGCACAAGACTTGGAGCTGTAACATAAAACAACTCTATCTTTGTTTTTTCTGTCATTCTCTCTTTTATATACGGATAACTGCTGATCTTTTCTATAGCACCAGTGCTCACTGTCACAGGAGTGCTAAAAATCAATGCACTAAGTGCCATGGACAACAGGGATGAAAAGGAATTTGCAAGAATTAGGGAAGGCGAACCAGTACTGCTCCATATCGCCAGGATTTGAAGGCACTGCGTTGTCTGCTGTGGCCTTGTTAAGATGTGTTTCCTGTACAGCACCTTTCCTCTCCATCTTTACTAGGCCTGTCATAGTTGGGACCTATAATGGCAGCTCTTGGACCTATCACAGTGACACATACACCACATCAGCACAGTAATGCAAATCACCCAGTAACTATCATATTTCACATAAACATCTTAGGTAAACTCGATAATATTCAGGGGGGATGAGACTATTTTTTTATAAAGAGAACATTAAAACTCACAAAAATCACAAGGATTTATTTCAGAGAGTTAAAGGAGACAAGTCAAAACTGGTCAGCAACCATAGAGATAACTTGCATAAATTTGGGGGATTGACGAGGAACCTTGTACAGTGGATTTCCTCCTGACACACACCACAGCTAGAGCTAGAGCTTCTGTCTTATGGAGAAAGAAAAGCCACGGTGCATTGCTGGAGCGCTCCACCAAGAGGCACATTCCCTTCCTTCCCAGTCATATAACTTCAAAGAACAGGAAATTTATTTTCCTGTACATGGTATAGCAGCTACCAAAATACTCCAAACCCTTGCTAAGAAAACATCAATGCAAGATGTCATCGGAAAGTATGACTGATGATTTTTACATCTTGCTTTGGGATTGTTTTTGCTGTTTTGCTAAAGGTAGCAACTGGAGCTATGCGGAACATACATTTCACTAACAAAAGTACACTTCTGAAAAAAGGAATGAAGAAAATCCACAGAGGCTGTCTGTGTCAGAAATGATTCAGGCAATCAGGTCTTATCAACCTGAATGATCTCAGTCATTATTGGAAGGACTGGAGTTTTATTCAGGGTCTTTTTCATCCCTTTTGCAATCATCCTTTTCATTTTTACAATTTTGTTGACAAAATTAAAGATTAAATCAGTTAATAACGTCCAAATGTCATAGGTTAACACCTGATGGCAACTGAGCACCACACAGACACTTAACGCACTCCCCTGAGTGGGATGGAGGAGAGAATTGGAAGACTAAAAGAGAAAACTCATAGGTTGAGATAAAGGCAGTTTCATAGGTAAAGCAAAAGCCATGCACGAAAAGCAAAGCAAAACAAGGAATTCATTCCCTACTCCCCACCGGCAGGCAGGTGCTCAGCCATCCCCAGGAAAGCAGGGCTCCGTCACGCATAACGGTTGCTTGAGAAGACAAATGCCATCACTCTGCACATCCTCCCTTCCTTGTTCTTCTCCCAGCTTTACAAGCTGAGCACGACGCCACACGATATGGAATACCCCTCTGGTCAGTTGGGGTCGGCTGTCCTGGCTGTGTCCCCTCCCAGCTCCTTGTGCCCCCCAGCCTCCTCGCTGCTGGGGGGAGAAGCAGAAAAGGCCTTGGCTCTGCGTAAGCCCTGCTCAGCAATAATGAAAACATCTCTGCTGTTTTCAGCACAGATCCAACACACAGCCCCATGCTAGCTACTGTGAAGAAAATTAACCCTGTCCCAGACAAAACCAGCACACCGCAGGAGCAAAAGGCAAGAGGGAAGGGCTAGCAAAAAGCTGTGTTAGTATGGATGAGCACAGGTGTTTCTTAAGGAAGAAACAGCCTTCAATACCAACTTGAGGGTGAAAATAAAAGAATGCAGAAGAGACACAGACAGTATGGCATCATACATTGCTCTTTGCTAGTCCTTTTCAGCTACTTATAAAATTTCCTGTGACCAACATTTCTCATACTTACATATTTCTTATGTCGGAAAACTGTTACATTTGGCTGACTAGAGGTTAAATTCTGTCCTATTAAAACCAGTTGCAAACAGCATTTATTGTTGTAGTTCTGTGACCTCGTCCTGCAAATACTGCTTCTCTGGTATATGAGAGAGAGGTACCTCTTAATTCAGCTGACCCGAGCAGTGTCAGACCAAGTTCCTGTTGATTTCTTAGACAGAAACAGAAAGAGAAATGTTCAGATGAACTGACCTCTCACTGAAACTGGCAGGAATATACTGATAGACAGGCTTCCAGGGGGTATTGATGGAGCAATATGTTATTAGCAACCACTGCCCAGATGCCTTGCTTGAAAGACACTCTTCTTACTGGTTCCAGAAAGTTTTTCTCCACTTTTCTGGTGATGGGTGACTTCGTTGATATAAGCTCTGGTCAGAATCAGGGGGTTATAGAATCACAGAATAGTTTGGGTCGGAAGGGACCTTTAAAGGCCATCTAGTCCAACCCCCCTGCAGTGAGCAGGGCCATCTGCAACTAGATCAGGTTGCTCAGAGCCCCCTCCAGCCTGGCCTTGAACGTTTCCAAGGATGGGGCATCTACCACCTCTCTGGGCAACCTGTACCAGTGCTTTACCTGGATCTCTTCGTAAAAGAGATCTTTATCTCATCTATCTAAAGGTAGATGCTTTACCTTTATCTCATCGTAAAAAATTCCTTCCTTATATCTACTCTGAATCTACCCTCTTTTAGTTTAAAACCATTACCCTGTGTCCTATTGCTACAGGGCCTACTAAAAACTCTGTCCCCATCTTTTTGATAGGCCACCTTTAAGTATTGAAAGGCTGCAACAAAATCTCCCAGAGCCTTCTCTTCTCCAGGCTGAACAGCCCCAGCTCTCTCCGCCTGCCCTCACAGCAGAGCTGCTCCAGCCCTCGGATCATTGCTGTGTCCCTCCTCTGGCCCCGCTCCAACAGCTCCGTGTCTCTCCTGTGCTGAGGACCCCAGAGCTGGATGCAATACTGCAGGTGGGGCCTCACCAGATTGAATCTGTAGTGGTGGATGCTCTGTATTAAAAAAAATGTGTCTGTAGTGGTGGATGCTCTGTATTAAAAAAAAATAATGTATTTAGAAGCTTTCACCAACCAATCATTTGCCTGTAACTGCACCTGGATGATAATTCATTACTCTTATACAGGTCGCCTGGTGGGAGCATATCATTTGCCTGTAACTGCACCTGGATGATAACTCATTACTCTTATATAGGTCACCTGGTGGGAACACTGGGAAAGATGTAGCATTAGGCAATATGATGTGTATTTCCACTTACACATGCAGCCTGTGTGTGGTGCACCTTACTGTGCACAGGATCTTTCTGCATATAAGGAGCACATCTGCAAGTGAAGCTGTCCCATTTGCAGAACTCCCTGCCTCTCCAAACAGAGGATGTTGAGTTTTTACAATTGATTTATGTTTATAAGTAGTGAGTATTGTGGAAATGCTTACAACCGAGCTGAGATAGGTGGGTCCTGTGAGGGATTCAGTTTGTATTTCCCCTGTACTGCAGGATTCCAATTGAGGGTACATCTAATTGTTCACGTAAGACTGACTATGAAGGGTGTTTTCATGCAAGTCTTATAAATTAATAAACATAAATGTGTTTATTAAGGGTGTGCATATTTACACCTCCCTTCATATCCTGAAGAATATTTCACTGTCCAAAGATAAATCACCTTCTGAGTAGAAGGAAATAAATTCTGGTTTACATCTGTATTCTTAAAAAACAACAGAGACTCTTTCAAAACACTTCAGCCCCAATTTCAGCAACAGCTTCTTGCAACAAATGCCAAGACTTGCCACGGAGACCCCACAACATGGAGACCTGTTCTTAAGAAGATTCTTCTCATTTTCAATTGGGCCCAGGGGTGTATTTGTGCCAGATCCATGAGGCTCTGCCCAGGATCTACCACTAAATTTTATTACAGGATTAAGACCCTGGAAAATGACCAAGTCACTGATATCTGATTGCTTCCTCCAAGAACATGCACACCCCTATACGTGTGGCAAATATAGAAGCACATCAAGACCCGACTGATCTTTGCAGCATGAAGACTGGCTAGAACTCTTGCACTCACTGCAACCACGCACCTGGTATATTTGCACACCCAAAATACAAGATACACCCAGGAGCACTTTGAGACCACATAGTGTGTCAGGCACATGATTAAATTAGAGCCTGGGGGAACGTTTCTGAACCTTTTGTGGGAGAATATGAAGTATGCCTTGCTAAGAATTTTACAGTTAAATTGAAACGACCTAAAAAGCTTTTAACAGCTTGTCAGTGTTTATTTATCCCCTCTTCAGGCATCCTTTCTGTCCCCTTAGCACTTTGCATTTTATGGTAATTACTAAAATATGCAGAAAGACGACTTCTTTTTTTTTTTTTTTTTCCTAAGTTAAAAATGAAAAGTCTAGGCACAATCTGCATTTTGATCCAAAGCTTTTCTGTGGATGACACATTTTTGGATCCTGTCTGATTCTGGTGTCATACTGCTGGCAATAAACTGTATTTACTCTTGTTGTGCCTAATCATATATGCTAGTAATATCTGGGAAGATATTGGCAATGTAGGTGAGACAGATCTGAAGGGCAGATGATCAAAAATTTTAAATAGCTCCCCAAGAGAGGGAGTGTTTGGCAAAGAAGTTTGCCATATTAAAAATGTTTAAGTGCTAAACGTAGTTGTTCCAGACAGAGATATATTTTGGAGTAGTATGACCACCCAGAGCCAGGGAAGAGAATTACATCAGTGGGCAGAGCACAGCAGGTCGGCACAAGGCAAGAGAGAGGCCACCGGTGAACAAGGGTGCATTTTTAGTAGCTGACTGTTAAAATGAAAGCTTATGAAATTCAGTTTTCATCCTCATTTGCCTTGGGAGTTAGTCCACTGGTGTTGGTAATGCTGTTTTAAAGAATTAGGTTAAGAAGTAACTTTGTTTCTCCTTTTTCCCGCCCAAAGGATGTGCAGCCATGCCAAGACCCATGCTAGCGCCAGCATAACCCCGACCCTCGGGCACCCTGGCCATCTGCCAAGCTGGGCCATTGTCATGGGGCACCTCTCACCACCGCTGACCAAATCAACCCCGTGGCTTCCTGCCCGCCCCTACCCCACGCTCCCCACAGATCCACTCGGCTTTCCAGGTCCCACCACCCCGACCCCTTCCCCTGCCAACCTGCCTCCCAGGAGTCCCGGTGCAGGGACAGCCGGAGCATCATGAAGGCAAAATCCAGGCTGCAAACTAGTTTGGGGAAGTTTCAGCAGCTCTCTGACCAGCGTGGCTGCAGGATGGAGCAGCTCCTGGGAGGCCCCAGGCACCGTGCCCACACCAGCCAAGGAGGGGAGGCTGCCCACAGGGTCCTTCAGCGATAACTGTCCCTACTGCCCCCGGCCAACCTTACCGGGGCCTCCCTCTCCAGCTCTGCAGCTCTTCAACCCAGTAGATCCATGAGTCCCTCATTTGTCAAAAAAATTACTATTCAGAGTGTAAACAGGAGTTGGCTGCATCTGCCCTTACCTTTCCATATTTGGCTTGCAAGATAAGTGTAAAGATTGGTGGGTTGCTTTTTTTTTTCCCCCTCTCCAACAGATACAAGGATGCTGAGAAACAGCATCCTAGCAAATAGCAGGGACAGGTATGCTACAGCACTTCAGTCTGGCAACTGCCGTCCCTTTCTCCAGTGACAAAAATATTTTAATCTGGTCTGTTCTCTGGAAACCAATATTCTGGAAAATATTGTTTCATATGTCACTTGAATCTGAGCTTTGTCAATATCTTTTACTGTATTTCCACTTAGATATCCAGCTTTAAAATGCCCTCACAACAACCTAGCAAGCTTTCAGATGACATAAAATCAGAAGAAGGATCAATACACTGGACTACAGAGCTGTCATCCAGAAGGATCTGAATAAATGGGCTGACAACAGCCTTATGAGGACCCTGTACCTGGGACAAAGTAATGCCATGTAGCAGGACAGTCTGGGAGGTGACTGGCTGGGGACCAAGTTTGCAGAGAAGGACCTGGGGATCCTGGTGGATGATAAATTGGGTGGTAAGACCTTGCAGTGATGAAGGCTAACCACGTGCTTGGCATCATTTACAGTAATGCACCGGCTGAAGATCTATATAGCAGTTGTGAGGCCACTCCTGGAGCGCAGCGTTCAGTTTTGAGGTCCCCAGCAGCAGTTTAGCATAATGATAGCTTAAATTTGTTCCTGGAAAATGGGAAAAGATGCACAAACAGGGTTCTAAAGCATAAATCTGACCACTACAGTGTGGTTTCAAATTCAGATATTCAAATAACAGTACTGACGGTGCTTACAGACAGCACAGCACCTCATGGTTGGTGGGAAGCTGGACAATAGGCTGATTTAGTACATATAACGAATGGGCTTCGCTTAACACAAGGCATATGTGGAGGAGAACTACTCTGCATTGTTGCTTTCATCTGTAGGAGAACAGTCGGGTATGCAATATCTCTAATATCTTAAGTCTATTTAAACCTACACAGTGCCAACTTCCATACTGGTTGTCAGTGAGGCAAATTTAGCTGTTTGCTTGATAGATGAACTTAACCGTTTGGTATGTTATTTGGAAAAGCAAAATAATCCCCTTGCCTCCTGAACCTTCAAAAACATAAGCAAGGCAAAGGAACAAAGAAAATTTTAAAATTTATATTTTCTGAATTCCCTTTGAAGGCACGTTTTAGCAAGAACATTTTAGTCTTCCTTTTTAAAAATAAAAATGTTTCCTTTTTTTTAAATTGGGTTTGCTTGTTTGTTTGGGTTTTTTGCCAAAATATATTATTCTGTCAAAATGTGTTAGTCTTCATTAAACTTTTGTCAGGATGCAAGAGGAATAAGTGGCACTTAAGCCAGAAAATAAGGAAGCTGCTTGGACTGTAGAAGACTCATTTCCCTGCTTTGCCATATTTGAAGAGGTTAGGGAGTAAAAATAATATTAAGGTTTATTGGGTTGTTTTTCCAGTCCTATCTGCTCAGCTATATTTTTGGTGGAAGGGCTTGATTTTGTGCGGCACACAGTCTAAAAGTTAAATTTGTTCTGCACCTTCGGTCACTGTCACAACATAGTGTTGTTCTGCTGGTCTGCTTTAGACCTCAGTGTCTCAGAGGCTGGACTTGGTGCCTTCTTGCTTCCTACCAGGGTAGTGCAGGAGCAGGTTGTCACTGTTGTTTCAGTCACTGACAAGAGGCAGAATTTGCGAAGAAGTTGTCTGAGAAAAAAAAAAAAAAAAAAACAAAAAAAAACACTTAATACACAGTTAACCCCACAGAAGAGCTCCTATTATTTCTTTTTCTCGCATTACTGCAAGATGCCCTGCTTATTTCTCTATCTCCCATTTTATTTAATTCCCAAAAGTAACTGTACTGCAGCTGTTAAGCCTTTTAAAGCAATACTGTGTTTGCCTCCCATTTCTGAGAATTTGCATTTTTCACATCAATTCTTTAACTATAGAAAAGGAGATGAAATAAGGACTGTTCTGAGATCAGGCAAGACAAAAAAATCCAGCTCGCTAGAGATGCCATGAAGTTTGCTATTAAGAATCTGATGATTAAAAATGGTGCTTTCCAAGATTTTTTTTTTTGTGTAAAAAGTTCTTTATATTGCAGACATCAGCAACACAAAGCTAGAACAACCTAGCAAAAAAAGGCTGTATCCCATTGCAACCTTTAATAACCAGAAAACGTGGTCTTTTTCACAGTAAGTTCATAACCTAGAAAAAGAAAGTTCAGAACAAACATGATTTAACTGAAGTGGGTGTTTTAATTATACTTAGTGTATACCATCCTCCCTCATACTGCAGTTTTATTGGCAGCTAGAAGACCTGATAATACTGTATTATATAAAAAAGACAGCAGAGTCACTGCGTCTTGGTATGATTTTCAAGGGATCATAGAGGATGGGCACTCCGACGACAAATGAGTAGTGTGGTATTTAAATCATAAGAGTTTCAGAGCCCAGAGGCTGACGTAGTTATGTAATTGTGTTGTATCTGAGTGTTTTAAAATACTTAAAATGTTTAGCTCCAGAAGGACATCACACATTCCCCTACATGGAGACATATATGGTCAACTTTTGCCATTATTTTCCCTGCAAACGTTGAGCAAATTATTTTCCTGGAAGTGTTAAGAACACAACTTCAAACCTAAAATTAAAGACTGATTATAGTAGCATAAAACTGAAGAACAGCTAATAAGGGTTATTTAGAATAGTTAGTCACCATTACACCCACACCAGCATTTCAAGGACATTGCAGAAATCTTTTGGTGAATGTATTACTTCAGGGCATCTGAGTATGGCAGAGCTATCTAAAAACAGATTCTTAATCTGACATGGGCATTTTAAGGCATATGTCTAAATGGATTCACTAGTTTTCAGAACATATAGCACGTAAGCATTGTTGATCATATGTCAAAGGACACATCTGATGGAAGTTTAGAGCTCTGTGACGCTTCTTTTGTGCATCCACCTCACTCAGGTGTCCCTGTCCTAAAAGGCTTAAAATTGAAATTGGACATATTAGCATTTGTCGACACCTGTGGATGAGGGAAAAGCACTGCTCTTCAGTTGCCCTATGGAAAAGTAAGTGCTAAGACTACAATTTGCTGTACCGGTGATTTCATTGTGATTTACCTAACTAGTGCCACAGCTGTAGAAAGAGAACTACTGTCCAGTCTTAAGGGGTTTACAAGGAGGATGATTACTACTGTTACTTATTACTAACCTAGTGAAGTTTAATATTGCTAGTCTGTAAGAAAACAGGATACAATTTTCCTTATCCAGCTTAAAAATGCGTATCAGCAAGTTGCAGCAGTTCATCTTCCTGAAAACAGGAAAGCTGCTGTTTTGCTTTGCTTCAGCATGACTCCACTAAGGCCAACTGAGCCATACCAGTTTGCATCAGACAAGACAGATAAACTGTCATCATGGTGCTGCCAGTTCAGTTTTACTGGGGAATAATTCCAGTTTATAGAAGTGGAAATGAAATACTACTTTCAGCCTCTGTATCAGGGAGGATGACGAAGACTTAGTAAAAAGTGATTCAACTTCATCAACTGCCAGAGCTTTGGATTTTAGAAACCTCCTTTGACCCCTTGGGTTGGTCACACCTCTCATCCAGTGTACCCTCCTGTCCTTGTCACCATTCCACTTCACTGGGGCATGTACCAGGACTGTGCTGGCATTTCCCATTGCTGTTGCCCAACAAGGAAAATCAGTTATCATACCAGGTCTGCTCAGAGACAGCCCCTATGGCAGCCAACAGAGACAGCTGCTGTTCAACGTCCACCCTTCCTGTCTTCTCCGAGGAAAAGCAAAAAAACCCTGTGATTTTTCACTGCAAAGCCCTCAAAAAAAAGATAAATCTTGTGGTATTGTATAAAAATGTACAGAGTTCCCTAAAAATGTACAAGAAAAGGGGAATTATTAAGACCAATAGGGATGATTTGATCCAGTGTGGATACTCCAGATGGAAACTCGAACTTGTGCCCTTGCCATCGTGGAACTACAGAATGGATAACAACTGGTCCTCAAGTTTCTTAAGTTATCCCACTCTACACAGCTATGTTGGGTCATTACTTCAGGTGCTTGCTAATACTAACTGTACTATGTTCCGCTAATACTCCACAGGGCAAATGCAGGATCTTGGTGCAAGTTCTATGCTTAATTCAGCTTGAAAATAGTTTCCTGAGTTTGTTTGTGCTTCCCTTCTGGCTTTTAAATGCTTAGGTTTCAAAATTCTGAACTTTCTCTTAATTCTTAGTTTCTACTTCATTGTGATTTTGTGTGTTTAACTTTGTCAGATGTCTAATTTGTCTTATACAACCGGGAAATATTTCCCAAATTGGCAATTCTTTACTGTCTTTTCACTCCTCTACTAGTTTCCTTGAAAGGAGAGAAATTACAACCATCCTCATAAAAGCAAACCAAAGCCCACGATGTTGTTATGAACTGATGAAACTAAGTGCTCAGGAATTTTTTAAAACCACTGTAGACCTTGTTGAAGCCTGCCAACTGCCATTTTAATACAAGTAGCTGTTTCACTACCTGCTTTCACAGTAGTGTTTTCTTAATATTTTAGAAATTATCTGGACACATTCACTATCCAGTGACATTACAATTGTTCAAATAAGTCTTGGGTACAAATCATATCTTACAAACTTTTTTTTTTTTTTTTTTCAAAATACATAGAGGGCACAGTGTTGGGATTTGTGGGGTTTTCTCAATATTTTAGGTTTGTTTGTTTGAACTAAGACAGGTATTAAAATCTTATAAGTATGGTTAAACTGATGCATACCAAAAGCCTTTAAAACCCGGCAAAAGCCAGTAAAGCCAACACAGAGGGACAGGCAGCCACGAGTTTCCTTAGCACTGAGAAGGTCTAGAAGGTGATTTCAGTGGTTAAGACCTTGAGAGCCAGATGAAAGCTGCAATTGCAGGCATCTGGCCCAAGCATTTCTGATCTTCATATGATCGGGTGACTCAGAGCAAAGTGCGCATTAGTGTGTCGCCCAACTGTGATGTTTGAAAGAGCATTCCTGGGTGGACAGCCCTGTCCTACTCAAGATACTTATGCCCTAAGTTCACACTGAGTAGCGCATTATTCATAGTCTTTTATGACACATGGGCTTATGTGGACTTCATATACCTTCTTATATTTTACAAGAAAGCCTAAACCAAAAAATTCCTGTGTGTCTCGGTGAGATCAATTGTCACCCCTGAGAATATATTTAGAAGTAAGTGGGATATAAAAAGTCATTTTGATGCACCTTCTGCTGCTGGTCTAATGTTACTCTCTCAGTACTTATGCGGTGTAAAAAAATACACAACTATTTCTCCAACACCCATCTAAGCTCCAAAAACAGCAGAGTGGGATTACCACCAGACTCCAGTCCTGCACTTTCAGAAGAGGTAAAATATCTCTCAGCAGGTAACTACCCATATTTTATGCTGCACTTCTAACAACTTTACTGCACTATTCCAAGTATAGACTTGGGTTTTCTAGAAGCAAAAAGATTTGTAGACATTCCTCTAAGGGGTTTTTTCTTCACGAAATTGGGCCCAGGGTTGCAGACAGCCACTCTGCACAAAGCTGGGCTGTGGTTTAGAGGATGAATGAGTCCTGACAGAATATGGAAGGAAAAAAAACTCCTTGTAACACAATTGCAGGTAGCTGCATCTTAAACGTGTTTGTTGTGTGTGTGTGTAGGTATGACCAAAACCTGATGAAAGTATGTATATATAATACTCCCCCAGGAGAAATATTTAATTTAGCAGTGTTTCTTGAGTTGTCTGGACCTGTCTCAATAGGAAAATTTACCAGCTTAACTATACCGCTGTAATTCCCCATGGGGATGGAAGAAATAAGTGTGTCCGTGAAGGCAGTTATAGTTCTGGCAGTAAATTTCTCCAGATAGACAAACCCTTCAGGTTTTGCCTGCAACAGGAAAATTCAGACCTGATATTCACAAGGCATAATTAATGAAGTTGCAGCACAGAGAGGACACAGCTGCTTAACCTTAAGGGAAAGACCAAGGGGGCCTGTTTGTTACTTTACAATATATGCTAACTTACAAAGAACTATCAATACGTGGCTTGGTACCATTTTGCACCCGCTTAGTGCTCTGCACACTTCCATTTTATTTGGATTAGACATTGATCATTTGAACTATACTCATAAGTGGTTTGGCTCCTTTGACTCAGCTTCGTGAAGAAGCCTGGGTTCTCCCCATCCCTGCGGTAGAAGCGTGTTGCCCACAAAGTGCCAGATTTTGCCAGCAAAGAGTTATCATGTGTGAGAGACATTATACTAAGATCCTGGATGGATGCAACCTATCCTAGAGAAGCAGACCTACAAAAGCACATTATTTCCTTATCTAGTCAATGACAGAGATATTACAGAGAGATGTTCTGCAGACTTGCAGAAATAGATCCTATCAGTCTTAATTTGCCTAAATTTGCATTTCCAGAGCTGCCTTTAAGAGGCTTCCAAACCCATTTCACTTCTTGCCTGATTGTGCAGACATGTTATAATTTTTCTTCTTTTTCTTCAGGTGGTGGGACAAGGTGTGCTCTGTGTCCAGAATGGATGGACCTGCATTATGATCACTTACCAACCATCACCAGCACAGAGCACAGTTATTCTTGTTGTTGTTGTTACCAATGGAAAAATAATAAGAATTCACCAGCAGTGATGGCAAGACATGAAGCATATTTTAATTTAGTAAATGCACAAACACTGCCATAAAACATCAGTAGCTTGAGGTCTTCTTTAGAAATGAGCTGTCAGGAGAGACAAAAAAAAAAAAAAAAAAAAAAAAAAAAAAAAGCAGTTAGCATCAAAAGGGTGTTGCCTCACCTAGTCGTTTTACAGCTTTTTTTTTTTTTTCCCCTAGTACATAAGTCCTATTTAGGACCAGGAGTCTTTTAACCTGATCAGTATTCTTGCCTTCAGAGAACAAATACACACTTTTTATATTGAACTGAATATGAATGCGGGCTGCAGATCATTTTTCAGCTTTTCACTCAAGTGCTTACCCCCTCTTTTCCTACACCATAAAATATGCAATTGAGCAGACTCCTTGGAGCTAACAGTGACAGATATAATTAATTAGCTATATAATCTTAAATTGTTGTTCTAGTTTTTATGTTAATTTTTGTAAGAGGTAGTTTAAATCATTAAACTTGACTCTTGGTGCTAAGGACTATAGTGATGGACCTGATCTGGAAGCTCAAATTAAACAAATTAAAATTTGTAAAATAGTTTGCTCTGATTTCAGACCTCTTAGCTCAGCTCAGCTCAAATTTAAGTTCGTGTTTAGTCCTTTAACCATTTCCAGTAGATAAATTATAATTTAGTTGGCAATGTGGTTGGCACACATTGCGGTAACATGGAGTAAGTGTAGATGGACAACCTCAAGGCTAAATTGGGCTTCTTTAAATGAGAACTGGGAAGGAAATATTTTTTTACTGGTTTTATCAGTCAATTTTCAACATATAACAACATTAAAGTTTCATGGTTTTCTTAAGACTTTCTTTCTCCTTATTTTCTGGAAGAAATCTCAGTTCACTGCTTATGGTGAAGTATCCTGCAGAGTTAGATGCCCAAAACAGGAAATCTCAACCCATAATAGAAGACTACCGACTCCCTCGGACATGGACATAATCCCACAGCTGCCAAACATATTCCATGAATTCAAGAAGTGTTAATAAAACATGTTTACTTGACAAACTGGATAAATTGAAACATAGGCTGTGTAAGTGCTTAAGTTTCAGTGTCTTGTGATGTCGAACCCTTCAGTGCACTAAGGGATTTGCCACCAGTTCAATAAAGATCATGACTTTATCAACGGTTTGGAAAATGGTTGGGGTTTTGGTTTTCATTTATTGTGTGACCCATGGTATTATTGAAGTTACATGGGGCAGGGGGTGGCGGGTGGTAAATGCATTATTAATCAGTCTAATTATGACTCAATTAAGGGGTTAGGAAATTAGAAATGCATTTTCAAATTTGTCAAAGCACTAAAGATCTTTAAAACTTGTATGTCTAAATAATATGTGCATCTCTTTAATGAAGAATAAGCTTGGCTGAAATACATAAGTAATGATACCTGACGTGCTTCTAAACAGCATATGCCAAACATGTCCCACTTCTGAGTATAGGGCAGATACGTCTTCTAAAAGCATTTACTGAACCATAACTAATTCACACTATGGTGTGTAAAGCCTAGAAAAAACACAGGACAATCTCACTGAAAGGATTTATTAGAATTGCAGGTGGAGTGCCTAAAGCAGACTTTCAGCTCTCTCAGATAAGGATAAATACACTGTATATCAAAGTATAATGCATAAATTAGAATGAAGTGTCCTTGATTCATACTGCTTTAAAATAGAAGAGTGAAGATATTCACATTGTATTAGCATTTGAAATTAATAAAGAATACAGAAACTTATCAAGATGATTCTTCATAAGCCAAAAATTACTCAGTCTGAGTCAAACACATTAAATCTGAATCCTATATGTTTTATATCAGACACAAAGAAAAGCTACTGAATAACATTTCCATGAATTCAGCCTGAAATACATAAGAATGTGAGACAATCTCTAACAGTGTATCTCAAGACTAATATTCAACTCAGTCATCGAGAATAAGCTGAAAACCAATTGCTGAATATCGTGAGCTTGGTTTTTTCCATTACAGTCATGAAACTGCATTACTCAAGGTAATGGGAATGTAGGCAAAAAAGCTAATGCCGTTTTGTGCAAAGAGGATGCTCAATGCAATTTTAACTTGCACTCACCCCTCATATGCTGTAACTAGATCAAAAGAAATCAACTCTTAAGCTCAAAATAGAGCATCTACTCAAGACATGAGCTGAGTCAAACTTGTGAATAAGCCCCAAAATTATCCTCTTTGGCCAGTGGAGTTGCAGTTCTCCTTAAAAAAAAAAAAAAAATACACCTGCAACAGTCACTGAGAAGTGTGAAGCCTTCCAAAAAGTGTGGCAATGAAAGCAAGCCCTGAAGGCTGGGCAACAGCAGAGCTCCCAGGCTGGTAGTCATGGTGAGTCTGAAACAACAGTCCAACCTTTACATCAGGGAAAGAACAGACTAGACAATCTTTCTGCATAAAAACTGGTCCATGGATTCAAGGTTTTAAATCATATCTTTTTTTTTTTAATGTGAGTTGGGGCAAATTCCATTCACTAACTGACAGGTGTGAGCAAGGTGACTCTTCTGAATTCTGCCAGAGCTCATCACCCGGAATAAGCCTTCCTGAAGCAGAGGGCTGGAAGAAACTGAAGAAGGTCACTGAGGTGTATCCTCAGCCCCAAGGCAGGATCAGCTACACCAGTGTCATTCATGAAAGACGTTTTTTTTTGAATAGTTCAGATTTCCAATACTGACAATGCCTAACCATCAACAAACTCTGCTTCACTCTCCTTAATGTTGAACGGATTGCTTTTGCCTGATATCTAGCCTGAATCATCTTTGCTGATCATCAACCCTGTTTTCTGCTGGGCGCTTTCCAGCTGGCACACACCCTTCATGAAGCCTTTTGCCCACAGCCAGGTAGCATACTCCACCTAAGCCATTCCTAGTGCTGAGCAGAGCAGAAGGATTGTTTGCCATATCTTGCAATCTATATTCCTGCTTAGCATGTCTCAAGAGGGTGTTTTGCAACAGTGTGATATTGTTGGCTTGTGTCAAGGTTTCATTCAACCACAAACTCGTATCTTCCTTTCCATAAAAATTCCACCTAGTCAGTTATCATGGTTATCCCCCGGCCTGCACTTGTGCTACTGGTCATTCCCCTATGAGTTCCGTTCCTAGAACATGACCCTGTTGAATACTACCCTATTTTTTCAGACAATTTAACCAGTTAGTCAAGATCATTTTTCATTCTAATCCTGTCCTCCAGCATCCAGTCTTTCTCAACTTGACATTTTCTGGAAATTTAATAAGCATAGTCTTTTTCCCCTCTAGGTCATTAATGAAAATATTGAATATAGCACAGCCAGGGCAAACCCTTGCAGAATTCCATTTATGCTTCTGTTAGCAGGAGGGATTCATAGAGAAGCAATCAGTAAAACTTAGTAGGCAGATGCATTTAACTCTTACAATTACCTCTTCTAAGTCAGCACACTTCGACATGAATGCAAACAATTCAAGCTCAAGCTGTACAGTTTAAAAAGCCAAAGATGATTGCATCTGTTCTCATCCGAGCAGTCCGTTTCACAAGGGACTCATTTCAAAGCTCAT
Organism: Podiceps cristatus; assembly: GCA_000699545.1. Classification (NCBI taxonomy): domain Eukaryota; kingdom Metazoa; phylum Chordata; class Aves; order Podicipediformes; family Podicipedidae; genus Podiceps; species Podiceps cristatus. The sequence continues at coordinate 6,756 of KL283324.1, read as the reverse complement.
TATAGTTAATGAATGGCTCCTATAAATTTTCAGTGGGCCATGAATCAGGTTCAAAAAGAAGGCTAAATACGATCCTTCACCAATACTGAAATAAAGTTCTGCAGAAGTCAGCATTTGATTTTTTAAAAAAATATTTTTATTAATTAAATGAATGAATCAGCAAAACTGGCCAAAAAATTATTTTTTCTCAAACTTTGGGTTTTCACCAAATGATTAAGGACTAAATTAAACAAATTTCAATTTTATTATGCAAACAACTATGGGTAAATGAATAACGCACTCAAACCTAATTATGCAAATAATATCTCAGCATGGGCTGATGGTAGGCCTCACCAGAACAGAACCGTGAGTTCAGGGTCAGCCTCTTCTAGTTCTTGTAGTTTGAAATTCTAAATGCGGATTTACAGTCTCCAGCAGTCAAATAATTTTGCAATTTTGTAGCTAATCCCTTGATGGCTTATAAACTCAGAGATAGCAAACTCATTGTAGAAGACTGCTGTGATTACCTGCATAATGCTTATCAGAGAGTTTCTTAAACTAATTCCTACCTAGACTACATTTTATTTCCTTTAAGAAAAAAAAAAAAGGCAATTAAAGAGTTACCATTAGCAAGAGTTTTACTGTAGCCTTCGGTGGTGATTCCAGTAATTGGTTATTTTAATTCCGATGACTGGTTGTCATCACAATTAAAATTTTGCAACCTGCATTCTAAACTTGGCTCATTTCATCCAAGCTTGCAAACAACTAAGCTTAAGCATTGCAAAAACCTTTCCCTTTTAAATTTCTGTTTTCCATACAAAAATTTCAGGTATAACCACCTGCTCTTGTCTTTCACTAGTTAGAAGTAAATGTTCTTACAGTCTTTTATCCAGCACCCAGCTGTTCAGTCATTCCCATGGATCTTCATTAAATTATCCTTATTTTTTCTTCACCCTCCTTCAATTCAGTTTCACCAGAGTCCTCTTTTAGTGATATTGCTAAATAGCAATCTGAGTAAAACACACAATCTGTGTATCTCGACAAAACAGGGGTTTTTAAAATATGATCCTTTCAATTACCACTACATGTCCTCAACATTCAAATAAAAGTCATCTGCCCTTACACCCTGGAAGCAGACATCGCCAAAATTTCTTATTATGACTTATTTTCTACTGTTTGGACCATCTTTATAGATTCTTCCCAGTCAGCTGCCCCTCTTCTTCCTTGCCACGTTCCAATATCTAATTCTGCACCTAACCTTCTGCAGTGCCCGATGCATGTGCTGCTCTCCGAGTTTAACGACGAAGACCTGTTGCTTTCTTTTTGTGCGAACTCTTTCACACCGGGATATCAGCAAGGGAGCGGGCACTGCTGAGAGTAGGGCAGCCCAGCAGTAATGCTGGGCAGGAGACTGTCCTGTAAAAACTTCAGGTGACGGTATGCACAAATGGGAACAAGATTGTTCTTTCAAGAGGGAAATGGGAGGGAGGGTGGAAGAGAGGAAAAGGAAGACTGTTGAGAGACAGGCTAGAGTCCCATCTCTGAACAGACAGGTCCTATTTCTTAAAGATAAGCTTATAATGCTTCACCTTTGTGTTTCTTTCAGGTGAGCTAATAATACTTCATCTTACTGTATTTTGTTTGACAGTAAGATTTGTCTTTTCCTGAATTTCAGTTACCTTGATTGTCTTCTTCAGGATGCCTTACACGCTAAGTCTTCTCTTCATCCATTACTTTGCTCTGGGAATCGTTCTTTCTCTGTGAGGTGCAAGCTGAGACTGTCAGAAGTGTATGGCTGCCTGAATGCCTGGTGTTGAATCCTTCTTCTTGTGTAGGAGAGTTTAGTGAAACAGTGGTCTAGCTGGGAATATCTGATTTCTGCTTTGAAATCTGGAAAAGAAAGTCCAAACCATGTAACAGTTGGGAACCTTCAGCTGGGACAGTCACTTACCCTGCAAGTAGATACTGCTGCTCGCCCGGGCTCTCCACCCTCTTGTCCTACTCACTTGTTTCGACTTGTTTCAGATGCTTCAGGGAACAGTGATTATGCCAGTATGAAAGGTGTTTGGTTTTTTACAAATCCTCAAGTAGACACTTGCTGCCATAGTGTTACTTCTACTTGAGCTTTGCCAGAGACGGTAGTCTAACCTATCATCCTATAAAAACACACTCTTTGTCTTCCAGTAGACAGGACAAGTACGGACCTAAGCACCCAGCACAAGACCTTCAATGCTGACTGAAGTCACGCATTCTTCCTGTGCTAATAATAGACCTAATTAGTGTGTATATTGTTGCTAAAAAAAACATAGGAAAGAGAAATCAGTATATTATTATAGCCTTCACCTGTTATTTTTAGCTAGCTGCTTCAGCATATGTGTTTTAGTTTTCCTTCAGGGAGTAAGTTTTGACACTTTTACCTGGAAAACACTATGAAAAGGTGAAAACCTTCTCAGAACAGTTTCGCAAATAAAGCAAAATAAGGCTTGTCTTTTCACAGAAATTATCAGGCTACCTAATTAGTTCAGATTTATTGTGAAGGTTATAACTCCCGTTTTCAGTAGTGTTCTATAGATAGGAAATTTTGTATGTTTAGATATATAACTTTCTTGTTAAATTTTGAAAGTACCCCAGGTGTTCTTGTAGTTTAATTGAACTGCAGTATAACTTGGGCACATTTCCACTTATCTTCCACTTAGATGTGTACTGAACAATTACAGCTGCTGCATTTAGACTCCATGACTCTTGGAAGGAGGATCAGAGCTGCTCTTTACTCAGTGGGAAAGAATATCTTTTGAACAGCCTTAAATCCATCCTAAATATGCTGCTTTCCACATTGCTATAGTCCCGTGATACAGAATATCACCATGATTCCACGTGCAGAAACTAGGTTGTAAAGCAATACCTTTTAAGACAAATAATGTCCAGTTCAGTGACTTTAGTTTACAAGTCTTTTTTTACCAGGTTCTGCATTGAACAGTCTTTTGTTAATGAATTAGTTTATGAGTCTGGGATAATTGCTACAACTCCCTTTTGAATTTCACTTATTGGAATAATTCACCCTATTACCTCAGTTACACAGATCAGCTTTATGTAACAGGAAAGCGAGTTCTGGTCTGTCAAAAGTAAAAGCAACCTCAAGAAAACAGGCAGACTCCAGTCATGCTAGGAACATAGTCTTGTGCTAATGAAAAGATGTAAAGATTATTCCAAGTTCATGAGATTCTGGTTGCCTGTGTTGCATGTATGAAATTAAATTTGGTTTTATTTTGAAATGATTTCTTATGGAAAAAGATCTCATATGGTCAAACTGCCAGTCTGCCTCTGTACCTCTCCTCACAGGAACTCTTGTACCTGTTGGCTGGTTTAAGGGGCACTTAGCTTTCCAAAAATTAGAGGAGATAGGCAGCTAGGTAGTAGAGATTATTACCGTATCTCAATTAAAGAGAAGGCCAAGCTCACATCACATTACACAGCAGGGTATCTAGAGAGCACAGCAGTTTTCGTAAACGTCCCCATTGCAGAAGCAGCTTCCCTCAGACTTCACATCTCTGTAAAGATACAGATCTCTCTGTTGATTGGCGTGAATCCAGGAGAAACCAGGCACCACCTGATGTCTGGAGAAAAAGATTAGTTTTCCTTATGGGCATTTAGCAGTTAGACCCACCTGATGTCTGGAGAAAAAGATTAGTTTTGCCTGTGGGCATTTAGCAGTTAGATAATGCCTGGGGGCATGTGACTGAAATTCCACTCTCTTCTCAGCTTGGGCACTTCAGCTCTGACTATTTGTAAAGTCCTACCTTGTAGGGTCCCAGGCAAGTGGTGATCCCACAGGAAATGGAGATGCTCTGCTGTGTCCTTCCTCTCATCATGCATTAAAAGCGGTTTTCTGTACATTTTGAGAAGAGTCAAACCCTGATGGTGTACGCAGGGAATCCTCAAAGCACTTTTTGAGAAGAGTCAAACCCTGATGGTGTACGTGGGGAATCCTCAAAGCACATCAACAGGATCAAGCTCGTAAGGGACCTGGCAGGATAAGACGCCAAAGTGGTCAGCCATGCAGAGCCTGAGAGCACGTATGGAGATGTGTATCGAGGCCGGCAGGGACCTATAAAGTAAGGTACCTTTAAGTGCTTGCTGGGTTTGGCAGCAGCCAAGTGCCCATGTTCTGTTTCTTATTCCTATCCTCTTTATTGAGTCTTGCATTTTGGGGCAGCAGTGGGAAGTGGAAAAACCTTGCCTACTTTCTCTGCTGTTATTATACTCTCTGGAAATATAGGTTATGCCTCAGAAGACTGAAATGCTGATACTAGAGAAACCCATGCTGGCAGGAAAAGCACGGGCGCCAGATCAGCCCTGAGGTCTGCCCATCCCCAAGATCCTTGCTGCTCCCGCTGCCCTCAAGCACCTTACCATGAAGGCACAGCTTGAGGTCTTATGGACTTTTCCGCTCAGTCTTCACCCAAGCAAAGTCCTAGTAAATTCAGTGTGTCAACAAGAATGGAAATATGTCCAAGGAAGACTAAACACAGATTTTATCAGAGAATTTATTACAGTAGGGCTAGAGGTGGCAGCCGCCAAAAAAAAAAAAAAAAAAAAAAAAAAAAAAGGAAGGGAAGGATTCCAGGTTTTTTTTTTCCAGGTTTAGCAAGATCATGATTGCTAGTAACAGAGGAGGTGTAGCTAAATATTGTGCCAGAAATGTATCTAGTAGATGCAGCTATTCCCTTCTGATCCCTTCTGTACCTGTAGAAACAAAATCAATTATATGGAAGCATTTGTAACATAACTTCCTTGAATGAAGCCTGACTTCAAAAGTGCATTTTAATCTGCTACCAAATGGCAAAATCCATACATCTTATTTTAAACATATTGCAGCAGGTAAAATGTGTGCCCAGCCCAAAGTCTTTAAGTACAATTCACCGAGCATTTTACAAAAGGCTGAAAATTATTTTCTTTCATATTTAGCTCTTTGGTCTCTCTTGCTCCTTTCCCACCATTTACATGAAGAGAAGTTCCAATGTGAATATTTTCTTGAGTTTCATTTTTTTTTAAATTCCTGTTAATTCTCCCATGAGCATTTTGATAGCAAGCCAACAATTACATTATGAAACAAACTTGTCTTTCTGATACCAAATTATAAAATTAAAACAAAACTGAAAAATACTACCATAAGGGGGGGAAAAAAAAAAAATACATGTTAACTAGGACAATTAACCATGTTTTATTCTTGTCTTTCATCTTTTATTAAAGTTTAATTGAAAGATACTGAAAGTAGGTAGCTTATCCTGTATGTTTTGTATTATCTCTAGCAGGCAACACAGATTATACTGCTGTCTTCAATAATGTTATAGCTTTACTGACACCAGGAAATATCATTGCCTACCGTACATTAAAGGACAAAAATACTGAGTCAAAAGGTGGAAGAGCTTTTGTTCTGCTTACCTATATTTCAACTCGGACTTATTTGTAATAGATTTTTCACACCCACTCTCTGGTATGCCATGATGCCTAATAAAATGTACCTTGGAATATTTACCTGCCAAGAGGCAAGAGGGAAGAGATACGGAAACTTAGCACCTTGGCTAATAATTAGAAGTCCATCATCTTTCCTGACTCGTACAGCCAGGAAAAAATCCAATGTATGCCACAGCAAGTGAAAATTAGCAGGGCCTGACATGAATATAAATGCTAGCCAGGTTGTGATTTAATGTCTATAAAACATTATAAACCCTTAAGTGCCATGTGTTCTGTAACTGAACTCATGTTTGGGTACACAGCTCGCCGGAACTGAAGCAAAATCCACATCATGGTTTTGACATTAAGTGCATTTTTTCATTTATGAGTAAAAGCATGTCAAACTGAATTTTTAGTTTTCTGTGTCATGAAAGGAGAAGAGACAAAGGATTAGGCAGAACTACAGACAAATACATTGCACCTACTTTTTGAAGGATGTCCTCGGTAAGAGTAAATTTTTCAGGATCCAAGTCTGTCAGAATTCACAGAGCATGTGCTTTCAGTTCATTCATTCTTCTGAAAATTCTGCGCTTGGCAAAATGAGAAGTAAATTCAGTCTGCAGCTGCTCCCACGGGCTGTTGGGTTTAATTGAAAGTAGACGTGACCCAGTGTCAAAGTGGGCATTAAACCAGAAGACTGCTGGAAACCTTAGGCTTGGTGCATGAGACTGATAAACTCCCTGGTGCTGAGCGAGGGCTGCGTTGCTGTATGTGTGAGTGACACCAGCGCTCGGGAGGGAAGAAGTCCAGCTCTGGACCCCCTAAAAGACGAGGCCTGTGTTTGTCCTAACACAAAGGTGGCTGTACAGAGTTAGCAGTGTGCTGCTGCATTCAGCACAGTAAGCAATTGAAAACTGTATTTGCAAGTGTTTTCCTCCGCTCGGCTTTGTCCTTTCATATGTATATGGAGAAGCAAATTAAGCTCCATTCTTAGTGTGGTAATGGTTGGACTATCCAAAGCAAAGCAAACAGACACAACAGACAGTGCTACTGGCTCTTCCTGTCATTTCAGGTACTAATTTTTTACCAGTTAGGGATTTCCTGCTTGAGGCAGCCCATTTGCATTCCCCGGGTAAATTCCTTACCCAATCTAGCACCCTTTGCTGTTCAGCAATTCCACTTTATAAGTTATTTATCTACCTGGAGAAAAACAGCAATGGCTACAGGCAAGTAGTTGTGGCTTGCCTCCTTTCCCCTGCTAGAGGTGAGGAGCACAGCACTCCGAGCCTGGCAACTCTGAGAAGGCAATGTTTTGCTGGGGGG
>KL283323.1:6847-26158 GCA_000699545.1 Podiceps cristatus | reverse complement strand
CCAAAGTAAACCGCCTTCCCCCCCCCCCCCCTTTTTTTTTTTTTAAAGTTCTTGAGACATCATGGGAATTTTTTCTTTACCTATTTGTTGTCCTAACAAATATAGCTGTAGTGTTGAAAGTCGCATGGGTTTCTTTCTGTTTACAGGTGTATACCTTGCACTATAAATCTCAATTTTATTCTTGTCAAGTAGGTTTTCTATGGTTTTGACAAGTAACTTCCACAAGTTTATTTGTATCAATCCTAATGTAGACAAAGAAGAAAAAAATAATGGTAAACCTTTATTTTGTCTTGAGGATGTTGTGAGGATGGATATGAAAACTATGCAATTAAATTCATGTTAAATAATGTCTTTTAATTAGCAGTAACAGTCTGAATCTCTACCTTGTTTAAATTAAAGTACAGTTAAGGTTAATAGTAGAGCTTCTTCTGCCACTTCTTGGTAGGGAAGAACTACACATGATAAATGAATGAAAGATAACATTTTACGTTTATTTATTTATTATGCTTATGCAAGGTATCTGCTCATAGCTGTTTGGACGTTCCATTCATGCACTGTTAATCAGGTGGTGACAAGTCTGTGCTAGTTAATTCCCTTACCCCAGAGCAAGTTCAAGTACTGAGAAACTTTAGAAAAATTAATGCCTGTATGCTCCCTCCTCCAGAGTTCTTTAAAAAGTTCTTCTAGCCACAATTAAAAATTCCCTAGTATTTTTCTCTCTCTGTTTTGAATGGATGTATGTGTTAGCAGCCAGGGAGCAGCTGGAGGGGACTAGATGCAAAGGCTTCCTTGGCTAAGAGCATAACCCAAAAATCTGCTTCCGAAATTGACACTCGAGGTGATAATACTAGCTTGTGTTTCCTCTTTTAGTGTGTCTGTGCATATGAATTTATGCAATGAGTGGTGGTATTTAAGATTTCATACATTAAAAAAAAGTCCATGGCTATTTTGTGAAATAACATAGATGATGATTCTTGTTCTCTCTATCAACAACAACAACAAAAAATCCCCTTTCAAAAGCTAAATGAAAATGGCAAATTTTATCACAGCTGTAAGTTATAATTATGTTTTTAATTGGTTGCTGTAATGGCGTGTCCTTAAGCAAACCCATTTGGACAAGAAAAGGATGTGCTGTGGACTGCAGACTGTGCAGTGAGGAATTAAAAAGCTGGTATTCCTGTAGAGGACTCATCCTCGCGCTGACCAGGAATCATCCTTGTGCTGACCAGCTAGGGCTGGAGCTTGGGTCCTTCATGCTAGGGGGGTGTTTACGTGTGAGGGCCTGTACTTGTGCTGTTACTGCTTTATTAGGAGATGTGGTCTCTTGCTGTTTTTAATTTCTTTACTTGAAAAACATCTTATGATCTTGCAAAGTGGAAGCCCTTTTCTTTAAGGTTGGACTTAATCGGTGTTTATCGGGGCCTGTGTCAAAAGGAAAACCAGCTTTGTTTGCTTAGCAGGATGGATACCGGACAAACAGCTTCTTGCCCAAGGGAAGCTCGGGGGTGGGGTGTACTTTCTGTGTCAAATAGGCCTCTGGTTTTGCGTTTTCATCTCTGCATATGTGTGTCTCTCACTATTTCTGGTACATGGCACTGTAACCCATATGATTTCTCTGTGAAAACTATTAGAAAATGTTGGGTGTATTTCCTCATACTGAGTGTGCTTGCCAACAATTCATCCCAGTTGCCTTTTACAACAGTTATAAAACCTAAAATAAGCTTTCAGCTCTGTTTTATAATTCAGTATATCAAGGTAGGTTAATAAATAGTAATGAGATTTGGAGTATGGCTGCATCACTGTAGTACTGTGAGTATTGTGTTCAGCTCTGGAACCCGCAGCACAGGAGAGACATGGACCCGCTGGAGCAGGTCCAGAGGAGGGACACAGAGATGATCCGAGGGCTGGAGCAGCTCTGCTGTGAGGACAGGCTGAGAGAGTTGGGGTTGTTCAGCCTGGAGAAGAGAAGGCTGCAGGGAGACCTGATTGCGGCCTTCCAGTACTTAAAGGGGGCCTATAGGAAAGATGGGGATAAACTTCTTAGCAGGGCCTGTAGTGACAGGACAAGGGGGACTGATTTTAAACTGAAAGAGGGGAGATATAGACTAGACATACGGAAGAAATTCTTTACAATGCGGGTGGTGAAGCACTGGCACAGGTTGCCCAGAGAAGTGGTAGAAGCCCCATCCCTGGAAACATTCAAGGCCAGGTTGGATGTGGCTCTGGGCAACCTGATCGAGTTGCAGATGGCCCTGCTCATGGCAGGGGGGTTGGACTAGATGGCCTTTAGAGGTTACTTCCAGCCCGGATTATTCTATGATTCTATGATCACAATACAGTTCTTGAATTGTGAACAGATGGCATATTTTGTTTCCTATTTATAGGAAATTAACATATTATTTATATTAAAATTTTAAAGTGAAATACTGACATTTCAGTGTTCCTGCAAGGACATTGTGAGAATGCATTTGATAGCATTGTCTTTGTATTACTGCCAAATACTCTCTTTACCTCAGAAAGAATCACTTGTAACTTTGGTTTGGGAAGTGTGAGGTGCCCTTAAAGACTGGTTGTAGTGGAGAGCTGAACGTTCGCTCACCTGCACCACTGTTCCCAGTATCGTCGCTAAAGTTACTGTTGCTAAAGAAACCTTGTTCTGCTGAAGTTTGGGATCGAAGATGTTCTTCAATGGGATGAAATTTGCTTTAGTTTTTTAAACTGAAAACAGACTGAGGATATCTCCTAGACACCGAATGTAAAGGAGTTTTATATGCCTTTTTGTACAAATCACCCGCTCTCTAGGGCTGTGAGCGGGATATTTCTTTCTTCCTGATATGGAGAGACACAGAGCAAGGAGGCCAGGGACTTAAATCTGGATATCCTGTATGCGATGGAGTGCTGTGATTGTGTCTTTCCGCAGTTATTTTTTGCCCTTTGCCTGCCAGCGCCGGAATACTAAAATAGTCATAGTTCCTCTGTCCCTGAGAAGGAAGTCTGGCTTGAGTCTGAGGGTAAGAGTGAAGTAGGAACAACTGTACTTTCATAAAAGTTCCCATTGGGATGACTTTACAAAGTCTAACAAAAAAAAAAAAAAAAAAAAACACGTTAGAAAAATTTTTGATTAACCCTCGTAGGGAGCTGCTGGCTAGCTGTCATGTTTTGCTGTGGAGACGACTGTATTTCTCTGCTAGGGGAACTGCTTTTTATTCTGTTTGCTATATATATTTCTTTCAGATCATTTAGTTACCTTTTGTGCTGTTTTGTGAATGGTTTCATAGTTCTTTTAGGTTTTAACTGTTTTAACAAGCTAATTTTGTGACTGAGAAAAGAAGCAGTTAAATTGTGGTTTTTATAAAAAAGAACAAACAACAAAGTGCAAGAAAAGTACTTGTATGTTTTACAGTTTAGTTTATGGAAATGAAGAACACTGGGGGGACATAAGCTTGTATTTCAAACTAAAGTAAAATAAAAAGACATTACTTACTATGATTGGGGAATTGAAATAAGAACACTGCTTAAATTAAACTGCCACTGTAAAGGGAGTTGGTCTCGGGCTAAACAGCATTGTTTGTTAGATATCTATTTTCAGCATACAGACAGTTACAAATGATGGTAAAAGGGGAGCCAAGATTTCAGAAGAATGAGAACAGAATATGAATTGTAGTTATGAATGGTCCCTTGTTTTTGAAGCTGGCAGTAGCTTGCTGGTGTCTGACATCCCATCTGTAACAGAACAATTTATCTATTTCTAAAAATCACATTTCTCTCAGTAAATAAAGGAAAATGCATTGTTTAAGGTAAGGATCAATTATTTTATGTGACAATTCAGACAAGCTGTGTAACAGAGTAACAAGAAAATTCCCCTTGCAAAAATGCAGCTACAGTGTCACACATCACTCCTAATTATATGTGTTTTCTTCTAGCTGAGTGCATTTGAGCACTGGGAAAAACAAGAAATGGAAAGAAAGTAAATAGATCAATTAAAAATGTATTTCTGTTTTTAGCATCTACAAAGAAAATTAAGTTTATGTAGATGTAATTATATCTTACTTTGTTTTGAAGTAATCCGGTAAAATTTTGCTAGGTGTTTATAATGTGTCACATCATCAAATGTGATTCACTGTCACAGGTTTCTGGGAGGTTGGCTTAATCCTTTTGATAGTATTTGGTGTTTTCTGAATAATAAGTTACAGTTGGATTTTTTTCTATTCACTCAGCTACTCTGTAAGGTGACTTTACTGCTGGTCTTAACTTGCTACCCATGTGCAGGGACAAGGCCCAGACATGTTGATTAAAAAGAGCAATTGATGATGGGCTAAAGGGCTTCCAAGGGATGACAGAAAATCTTTATCTTTGGTCTGGGGTAACTAGTATTGTTTGCCTAAACGATAACAAATTGTAAAGGCATTTGTACTGATATTTGGGTATTCTTGCAATGAGCATTTGTGTAAGCTAAGTTCTGAAATTCTAATTTCAAACAGTGAACCAACATAAAAGAAGTGCGAATTATTTTTTTCTTTGCTTCTTTTGCCTTTTTAGCACACTTGTATCTATCATTAACTGGGCAGGATAAATTGCTGCAAATAACTGAAGGTTTTGGAGTGTGGGGTTTTTTTTGTTTGGTTGTTTTTTTTAATTCCATTTCAGTGATCCTGGTAAATATTCACTAACCGTGCCTAAAGCCTCTGTAATGATTCTGCTCTAGAGTTTACTGAGCGATTAACTTTTTTATACATTGTTTTAATTCTTTTATTTTGTGCATTAGCATGAGTAAAAACTTGATTGCATTATGGTAAGTTAAATCATATATTTGTGGGTTGGAAGAGACTGTTAAAGTTCATCTAGTCCAACCCCTCTGCAATGAGCAGGAACATCTTCAACTAGATGAAGTTGCTCAGCTCCATCCCTGTAAATAAAGTGTCTGAATTACTGAATGTCTCATTTATTAGGTGCTGCTTGCTTTTGCTGCAGAGAGGAACTGAAACTATGCCTAGCAATCTGTGGAAAACTTACTTGATAAAATTTTTTTGGGAAAAACCCTCCAGCCCCCTATACAGATTTTCTTTTTTCTTCCTCATTGAACTAATCTTTCTGGGAAATGTGACCTTGTTACAGTTTGTTAAAATGAATACAGAAGATGATTCAGTCTGTGAAAGAACGGTTGTTGCAGAAATACATTCATTTTTAAATAGTCTGTTGAGCTCAGTAACTTTGGTTAGGTGAAAGCATGGTAGTTCCTGAAAAATCTTTTGTTATGCTGGTACGGGTTTCCCCGTGACCTGGAAGAAGGACATGTGTGCTCCTGTGCCATGGGGATGCCCACATGATGGGTGATTTCCCAGTCTCTGTGTTTCCCAGTTCTATATGTCACGTGGAGAGACGAAGGGAAATCCAGATGCTGATGCGAAATGTTGCCCTGGGAGCAGTGAATTGGTTCAGTGTAATGTGTCTGGAGGATCTTAGCAGTCCCCTGTATTGCAAAGGAAGGTGGAAGTAAAATTAACTTTGGTTGGGATTGCTCTTTCCCACTTGCATATTGGATGACCGCTCGCTTATGTTTCCACATGAAGAACACTTGCCAAACAAATGCTTAAGACGACTCTTCATGTTGGAAGAAATTCCTTCCTGACTTTGTGTGGACTGGCTGAAGCTCTGAATCGTGGAGTTGGGTTATGGTGCTGTTCTTCAGCCCATGCTGGGGCCAAGGCAGGGCTTCCTTTCCCCGCCATGGCTAACGAAAGGAAGTGATGAGAGAGACTCTGAGGCTGATGGACTGAAAGGTCCCAAGGAAACACCATCGTTGCCCAGCTCAAGCCAGTGTCCACTGAGGTGATAGAATTTCTGGTAGAAGCTGTGTTTACAGGATATTGTAAAACAGGATATTGGAGAGCTCAGTTAGTAAGTCTTGATGTAAGAATGTAAGATGTTTTTGAGAGTTTGCTTTAATTCCACAGGTACACTTTTTTGAGCTATAACAAGACCTTTGTGTGTTAGGGCAAAGAGCAGCAAGAGGCATTAAAACAGTAATTACAGGAAATGGTAAGGAAGGGGATGCTATAAACTCCCTCCCCATTAGCTGCTGAGATAATGGATTTGTCAAACTGCATATATTAAACTTTGTTTACAAATCAGTTTATCCGTATAGTGCTCTGTAGGCTGCGCAAAGGCGTAGCAACAGAAATGAGTAGGTCAGAAGCCAGCTGAAATCCAAAATATTTCCAGTGTTGTTCTGGATTTACAGGACGTAACCATTCTGTTCTAGTAAGTTGCTGTAAAAGTTGGTTTTCTAGATTGTTTCCTTCTTCCGAATAAATAGAGGAGAAAACACAAATGGTTAAATCTAAGTTATTTTTAAGTGTGCCAACAGGTCACAAACAGTGCTCTGGGAGCATTAGATGGAGTTATTGTTGGGAAGGAGGAGCCTGTGGCAGTGTGTCCAAAAAGACAGATCAATCCCCAAAGCTGCCTGCATCTTCTGAGCCCCACTGGGCCATTAGCACCGAAGGAGGCTGAGCATATCAACGCCTCCAATGCCGATAAGGACGTCGGATGCTTTCAGGTCTTCGAAGTGCTGGTTTTGAGTGCCAGCAGGTGCTTCAGTTTCAACATTGCTGGGTAAAGGGTTGTTTAGCCTGGACCAATGACCCAGAATTTTGTCAGCCCTTTGCCTAAGCCATCGGAAGGGTCTAGGAAATATTTACAGTTGCTGGCAAGGCAGAGAAAAATACATGAGCCACTGAAGCCAAATCCTTTGCTACTTCACACGCAAAATGTGTCAGCCTGGTAGAAAGATGTTGCTAGACATGATCCAAGACCTAGAATACTTAAGCTTTTGCTCTGGGTGGGTTTCACCTCTTCCTTGTGTGGTAAACAGTTTATGTACCCGAACTGTATGTTTTCTTTTGGTAGAAGTAGGATCTCATGCTCCTGTTTTAGGCCTCCAGGGTCTCTTTTTTGCCAGTTTCGACTTCACGGGACTCCCAATTACTCTCAAAGTCCTTTCAGTCCAAGGTATTATTGGATGATACGGCAGTTTCATCTTGCTGATTAGAATTAAACAGGTTGTATTAGAGAAATGTGTATTCCTCAAACCATTAAACAGTAATTGCTTCAATATAAAAAGTAATTATTTGGAATACTAGATATTAACAGATCATATCTGCTAGAAAAAAAATGTAAAGAAATAAAAAACCAGCAAGACTACTCTCACTGGTAGAAATTTCCTTAAGAATGGTTATTTTCTTACAAATGTATGAACTATGTGGTCAAAACTACATTTCCTAGAAAAATTTCCTTTTTTTCTTCTCATGTCACTTGTATCCTATGGTTAGTCAACATGCTGCATCCCTGCACTGCCAGAGCTGGATACTTCATTTTCCCAATGACTCTGTAGTCCTTGTGCTGTTTGATTTCTGCTTTATTTAAGCGCTTTGGTTTTCCCATCCCCTGCGTGGACTGTCCACTTGCCTGCATGTTGTAGGAGAGTTCAGCAGTTCGTGTGCACAGTGCTGGGGCTGACCTTGGCTACGCAGCCACCATCAGCACCCGTCTCTACCAACAGACATGTCGGGCAGCAAGGCAGCTGTTGTGTTTTGGCTGCTGTACCTCGGGTTAGGTGCCTGGTGGCATTTGTGTTAGTTCAGACTGCTAACCTTGGTGCTCTTAAGTGTGAAGTGTATTAGTATTCCTTTAATACTGATGGAAAGCTACTAGCCTTTAATATGGATAGGTATTTTTCAGTGTAGATAGAGATCTGTCATGTATTGATACAGTTTTCCAAATAATGGCTGTACATGCTTTCCTTACAGCATCTCCTTTTAAGGACTTCGCTTGCTGCGCGTCAGCAATGTATCTTGGTGGCATTTTAATGGCAGAATCTGGCATTTTAATGGCAGAATCTACCATCTACCAGTGGGGCAGAATCTACCATATCTAAATTAGATATTAGGGGGGAGTTTTTTACGGAGAGAGTGGTGAGGTGCTGGAAGAGGCTGCCCAGAGAGGTGATGGATGCCCCATGCCTGGAGGTATTCAAGGCCAGGTTGGACGGGGCCCTGGGCAACCTTATGTAGATCCAGGCCTGGAGGTTGGTGTCCCTGCCTGTGGCAGGGGGGTTGGAACTCTGTGATCCTTGGAGCCTCTTCCAGCCCAGACCTTTCTATGATTCTGTGATTCTATGATTCTACGAATGTGGTGCTGAGGTAGAAAAGACCTGCTCATCCAGGGACCAGGCTGGTACATGTTTCTGGCCGTGGCAGGCAATACCAGTGTCACTAGTGTGCCAAATATGACGGCAGTTAAAGTGAATGGTCACAAAATGCCAATCTTACGTAGCAGCCTTTCTGGTTATACTGTAGTCAGCACTGAAAAGCGTCTTATGGAGTTACAAGGGAGTACAGGTCTTGCTACTATTGCTGCTGCTACTCTCTGGACAGCCTTGTTCATGTCTAATGTTTTTATTTTAGACTTCTGGATTATTGCAACTCAATTCTTTAAATTTTTAGCTAACTTTCAGCTTAACTTTTAGCACTGTGAGTAACTTGTAAAGTACAATGTTTTTGGTATTTGTAAGTCTTTCCTGACATCCGTGGATCTGGGCTTTATTTCAAAAAATAAAATTCTTCAGTGTTTGGCATGCTGTTGTTAGCAGGCTCTCTCTGAAACTTGAGCAGGCAGATTCATCATTCTTTTGACTTCAATTTTGAGTTTGTTTTTTATCCAGAAGAATAATATCTGTTGTGCATGCTTGACAACATAATTAGTATGTAATGTGTGTATTTATGAAATACTGAAGAGGCATTTTTACTGATTTCTTTGTTGTTTATTTGCAGGGAGTGCCTGTTAATTCATGTGGTTTTGCTTTTGGAAACTGGAAACACTTTTTGCATGAATGTGTACTGTTTAGTTTTGCTGGGGTTTTATGGTAACTTTTCCACAGAGAGTTGTAACGGTGACATGGTGGTCATGCTTTGGATGCATGCGCGAGCTGTCTGTAATGAGCAGCGTGCCTGTGCCGCAGGGACCCGGGTTTCCTGCAGCATCAGCACAACTGCAGGAGAAAGGGGAATGAAAGCCCTTGGCTCCGAACTGCTTCCCATGGGAAGGGGTGCTCACCCGAGTGGTTTTGCATACACAGTTTTACTTTAGACTTTTCTCTCCCCCAGCAAAATAGACACTTTCCACCGGGCTGACCTATGAGGAGCTGATTGATGAATGCCAGTGGTGTGCTGGCAACCGTCACGCTGTGGTTTGGAAGTGTCGGTGACGGGCAGCGTTGGCAGGAGCACTTCCTCTTAAATCCAGCCGTCCTCTTACGGGTACCCCCTGCCCTGCCCTGTCACTCTGCGCATCCCACCCCTCTCCCTGCGCAGCTGCCAGTAGAGGTGTCATTTGGGGAAGGCAGAAGAAAGATGCACAAGCCGGGTACCAGAGGGAAAAAGTATTTAACTTCGGTTTTCTCTGCTCACACTGAAGAAGTCGTGGTCAGAAGTGGGAGACGTGAGCAGGCAGAAAATACCATGTTGCTTTCTAGCTGTAGGAATGCAGTCTAATCAGTGCTAAAAAGCTGGGAGAAACTAGAGGCTATCCAGGGGTGACCAAGTTTTTTTCTGCTGAATATTAATCAACTGTATTTTTCCAAAGGTTTACAAGTTGCCTAAATGGGGGAACTTTTGCAGGCACAAGTGTTTCTGAGAGCAAGGTTCGCCTTCCTGACAAACGCCAAGCCTCTGCTCCAAAATTTCACTTGAAATAAAAAGAGAACAGCTCGAGATCCCATTCATTCTGGAGCAGTCAGCATGGCATGTTTGGGCCCAAATGATTAGTTTTACAAAAGCAATGGTAACTTTAAAAATTCACTTATTTCCTGATATCTGCACACTTCCATTTCTTACTTCTAATGCCTTCTATGCTTACAGAAGGAGCTGGGCAGATTTTAGCCCGTTAGAAATAAGGGTCTGAAAAAGCAAGCGTACCTCATCTGAGAAATTTTGAGTTTATCAAGGTTAAATAATAAAGACTCAGATTGCTATGCCTGGCAGTTTGCTTGGATTTGTAACCTTTGTAGGTTATCCATTTTTATAATACCTAAAAATACTCTGAGATAGTAAACCTTTGGGTTTTAGTGTTTCTTTACTGAAAAGTTTTGCATATTTCAAGATACTCCAGAATTTGTAGAAAGTGGATGCATTGAGGAAGCTGAGTTTGAAGGAAGGTGGGCCTATGTAGTCTGAAGTGTCTTGTTGCAATCCAAAATACATGAGTAAAAAAGATAAATGTTTTAAAACTGCACATTGGAATAAGAACAAGCAGCTCCTGCCAGTCTGCTTTAGGTTCAGTTGTATTGCTATTTTTTGTCACTAAATAATAATTAAATATTTTCCATCTGAAACATTGTGCACTTATTTTCTTCATCAGTCAGTATAAGGTGGTGATACGGTAAAAGTTACTGGGAAAAAAAAATTACATGCAGTGAATATATGAGTTTACACTCTAAAGACTGCCCTCCCCCCCCCCCCCCCCCCAAAAAAAAAAAAAAAAAAAAACCCCAAAACAAAACAAAAAACCCACCAAAAAACCCCCAGTGACTGTTAGAGGGAGAAAGGAAAAATAGTTTACCCTTCCAAGGACATACATATTTACTATGTCTTGCAGTCTTTAGAAATTTCTTTGTCATGGAGTCTTTTAAATATAATAGATGCATTTCCTTGTTTTGTTCCGTAGTTCCCTGCTAACTTTATTTTTTTGCAGGAATGACATTCCTAATTATACGAAAGTCTTACATTGATTTCTAAAGATATTTTTCAAATCTTAAAACATAACATAAAATATTCATATTTCTTGGTGGCAGTGTGCCTATTTATGCCCAGGGCTTCCAGGTTTGTTGTTACCGTTCTCCAGACTGCTGAACTGTTCCTGCTTGGGGTTCTGTTTCTTTTGTCCTTTATCGTGGTTTTCCATGGAAGAAGCTCAGTTGACTTCCTCAGGATCTTTTCTGCTTACACGATTGCAAGGGAGGACAGAGTTTTGGGGTGCTTTTATTTCCTGAGTGTTTGCACTGTATTCAAAGTACACTTGATAGTAAGTGCAGAGCTATTTTGTTTTACTTCTGTATCTCTAAAATAAACTGTTGAAGAAAACTATTGATGAAGCTTCGCTAGCTTAATCTCAGCTTTAAAATGAATGTCACTCTTAAACTTGTAATTTTAGCTGTATTACATTGAACTATAAATACTTTAAGGAAAATGAATGGGAAAACAGATGCTACTGAGAATGCTTTGCAATTGGCAGAGCAGCCAGAAATTGTTTAAGTTTGCTTATGCCTCAGCAGGTCTCTGTAAACACAGCCCAAGTTAGCTTGTTTTTGCAGTAAACTTAAGAAAGTCATTTTACCAAATAACACACCACAGAAAAAAGTCATAAATCCTCATGTTGTGCTAACAATTATGAGAGTATATATTGCTTTTTCTGATCCTAAATTCACACTTTCAGACTTAACACGAACACAATTTTTCAGTTATATAAGATTTTTTTTCTCCATTCTTTAAAACTCCAAATAGAAATTTTTAGAAATGCAAGAATTTCCCTGAAGCATTTGCAAAGCAAATGCTGCAGAATGGTATTGGCATAAGATGAAAAACTTTAATTGGATATTGTATTCTCATTGCTCTGATTGCCACGTGTAAATTTAAGGGCGTAAGTAGTGGTGAAAGGGCAAATTGGATTTTTAGTAACTAATTTAATTATTTGAAGTAATTCCAGGCAGACTTTGTAATGCTAAGCAATCTGTGATTATTTCTTTGGGAAAAAAAAACAACAACAACAAAAAACAACCAACCAAACAAAAGAAAACAGTAGTGCATTTTAAAATTATGTTAATAAAAAAAGAAAAGTAGTTGTCCTCGATGTGATTTTGAGGGGGGAAGCATGCCTTTGGAGAAAACCCCCCCTCACCCCCACAGTTTTTCTCTGCAATCACAATTACCTGGAAATGCACTTTTTTGTTTGATCCTTTTGATTTACAGTTAAAGGGTTTGGAGATACTGAGGCTTTCTTCATGAGCATGAATTTTGCGAGATCTGTGGTGGTTTTTTTGTAGCCAGATTCAGCCCAAGCCTAACTATGCTGTGTGTCTTCCTAACTTACTGTAGCGCTTCCCAAGTGCTTTTGTGTGTGTGTTGTTTTGACATAACACAAACTACTGTAGAAAAAACATGTATTTTCAAAATGGTAGTTATTCAAGATGTCTTTTTGGTATGACATGATCTGTATTTATCTGCAGTGCTGAGCAGCTCTTCAGTTGAAGCAAAAAGCCCCCCCCCCCCTTTTTTTTTTTTTTTTAAAAACTTTTCCCCCCCTTTTATTTTTGTTATTAAAATACTTTTTTTCCATCAAATGAAATAGTATGCCGTTGATATTAAAAGAGGTATCAAAGGAGAATTTTTTTTATTAAGTATAAGACTGGAGGGATCAGTAAATTTAAAGGGTTAAGGTTATACTTGCAGATTTAAGCAAATACAGGAGTGATGCAAAGCTGAAATACAGTTTTAAAACTTTCTGAAGTGAGGATATTTGTCTCCAGTCTGCCCTTTTTAAAGGACACATAATCTGAGAAAGGGAGAAAGGAATTTCCCTCTCTCTTTTTTTTTTTTTTTTTGACTATTTTGTAATCTTAACCCACCATCTCATCAGTGATGTGATTTAGGGGATCTTTCCAGGCTGCAGTGCCCAGTTACAGGGTTCTTGTCATGTTTATTTCTGATGCAAAATAAATGTTTCTGAATAAATGAAACTAGCATTAACAGCCGTAACAGAAAAAAAAAAAAAAAAAAAAATAGGTGACGTTTTCTAATTTTTTTACCCGAGTTGAGAAAATCAATTCCTATGTTAGGATTTCTTCCCACAGTTATAAAATATAGGTTGGTTGCTTTTTTTAGGGGGAATGGGGAGGCATGTTGAATTGTGCATTGCTTGACCAGGTCTTGCTCCTGGGTCCTGAGTCATTCCTTTTGCCAAAAAAAAAAAAAAAAAAAAATAGGTGACGTTTTCTAATTTTTTTACCCGAGTTGAGAAAATCAATTCCTATGTTAGGATTTCTTCCCACAGTTATAAAATATAGGTTGGTTGCTTTTTTTAGGGGGAATGGGGAGGCATGTTGAATTGTGCATTGCTTGACCAGGTCTTGCTCCTGGGTCCTGAGTCATTCCTTTTGCCTTTAGTGTCTCAAATTACCTTTTTTTTTTTGCCAGTGGCAGGTCTTGTCTGTCTCTGACAAATGGCACTGCACTGGACTTAAGTACCTGGGGAATTGCATTGGTGTAGAAGTGCTGGAGCAGAGAGTTATCAGGCATCTGATACCGAAGTTACTTTATATGCCCTAAGGAAGCCTCTGGATCCAGAAGCTCCCTAACCTAGCAGCCACAAAACCTCAGGGGTGCCTGCGGCTCCCACAACATTTCCCCGCGCGGCTCAGGCGTTCTGTCAGCATACACGCTTTTTCTTTTGACGATGTCTAGAATTGACCTTCAGTGAGCAGGTGGGTTCACAGCTCTCAGCTGAGACTTGCTCCAGCAACACCCCGTTTTACCGAGTGGCTTAATCCTGCAGAAATGATCGGCTCATTCTGGTAACCTCATCTTCCTCTCTCTCCCACCATACAAAGCGCAGACAGAGCTACTTCATGTATTTGAAGTGGTTGCCGCTGTTTTCACTTACGTAGTACAGCAGAGAGCAGTGCGTTTACACAAGTGGTTGTGACTTTGTGGCTGCCACCTGCTTGTGACTACCGTCTGCTTACCTGCCTGGCCTGCATCACTAACCAACATTTCACACACTGGTAATAACAAAACCCACTCTCCTTAGTATTTCAAAGGTTTGTGTTTTCTGGACGTGATATACTGATATACTGAAAATGTAAAGAAACTAAAAAACCAGAAATTAAATACCACCACCACTTGTCTTTTCTTTCTTTTCCCCATTATACTGTCAAGCAGCAAGTAGTACAAAGTCTAGTCTGGCAGATGCTGAATCGGGAAGAATGCTGTGATTGTTGTGAATCACATCGAAGACCTCTGCAGGTTTTTTGCATCTTTCAGGAAAAAAAAAAAAAAATTACTAATGGACAAAGGCAAAAATGAAAAGCCTTAATCCAAAGGCTGACTTCTTACAGAAGGATTTTTAAAAAGCCTCAAAATTAAATTAAATGTCCTGCTGTCTCAGCCATAAACTATGATAATAAATGCAGGATAACCACTTTTTTGTTCCTTACTATTTTTGCAATTAGTTCACTTTTTCTCCTACAGAGAGGCTGTATGAAAGATCTTGTTATATGTGGCTGTGATAAAATATGCTGGCTCAGCCTGCCTGGAGAAACAGAAGCCTTGGCAGGAAAGCTGATTACCATGACAATCTAAGCACTCTAGAGCTGTGGTTTGTGAGAGTTTTATCATAAAGATACAAAACGTGTCCTGGACGGTAGAAAAGTTGATAGTATCGTCATGACTCAGGGGATCCAGTCATCCATGCAAGACTTTGTTTTTCATATTGTCTTACCTGAAGAGGAGGCAGGGGGAACCGTATCAACTTCATGTATGTTTTTGTAATGTGTTTGTGTATTTAAATATTTATCTATTTTAGTATATATTTTTATGCTATAGTTATGTGGAGTTTTTATAACATTTTTAATATGTTCTTGAACACTTGTGTAAAAATTAGGAATCAGTCATGGGTCTTTGGCCCAGCTGACCTTCCTCAGAGCTTGGGAGGAAGATCAGCTGGGCCAAAAAACTTCCACTGATGGCATTTCTCCCTCAAGGGGACCTCTGACACGAGTTTCTCCTCCAGAAGGTGGGAGAGCAGCTGAGGCAGGTCGAGGGAGGGAGGGAAGGAGAGAGGGAGGGAAGGAGAGAGGGAGGGAGGGATGAAGCCCTTTTGTCTGGGGGAGCTGCAGTGAAGGCTTCTGGAAGCAGGGAGGAGGCTGGCAGGTTTAGGCATCCCTCCCTGCAGCTGCTCTGCCTATCCCTCCTCTGTGCAGTGTCTCTGACAGAAGCTTTGGATGCTGTGGGCAGGCTTCTTGCGATGCAAACGCACAGCAAAGCCAGTGGTAGATGAGGCAGTGAGGAGTTTAAATCCTTGTGGGTTCTCAAGACTCCTGCTGGTAAGGAAAATAGCATGGAGGGAAACTGCCTGGCATTTCTTCCCTCTCCCCCTCCCCAGCTCCACGTACAGTGGCAAATCTGTGCTGCAGGGTCTTCACAAGCAAAGACAAAAATACCCCCCACGCTCCCACTTCCTGGCTGTGTTAGGGTGCAGTTATTTCAGCCATTGCTTCTTCAAAGGTAAGAACTAAAAAGTCAACCCCCCTGCCATTCACCAAGGTGCACCTTGTGTGTGGTAACAGGGCTAATGGCATGTTGCATAAGGTTGTTGGTTTAAAACAGTCTCAGATTGGAGTAGGAAAACCAGTCTGTTGATGTCTCGTGATGTGTGTGAAGAAAGTTACTGTCACTGGCATTTTGACACTTGTTAAGAAAGAATGGACTTAGAAGTTTGAGTTAGAAAGGAAAAATGACTTGAAATTATAAAGTCCCAAAGTCCCTGTACAAATAAATTAATCTGTGAACTTTTCTTGTTTAAAGAATCAACTGCTTAAGTGTTTTCCTAAAAATGTTTTGGGTTTGGTTCATGATGAAAGAAACAAGGGTATTTGCATTATCAGTTCTTAATTATTTTCCAAGTAATTTCATTGTTTATGCTAAAGGATTTATTGAAAACTACATGAGGTTATCAACATGTCAAGGAGCCTTTGTTCTATTCCAGTAACCTAAAAATCTAAGGGTTCATTGTATAAGCTTCATTCGTAAATGTGCAGCATTTACTGGTTCTATGGAATCATTATTAAGAGCAAACAACCAAAAGCGTCTCTTTCTGCACAGTTCTAGAGCATGAACCAAAAGCCACGGGTATGAACAATGAAGAGGAGGATGAGGGAGAACAGTTTGACTTTGACAGTGGAGATGAGATACCAGAAGCAGACAGACAAGCCCTTGTGCCGCCTCCTCCTGATCCTGGAAATAGCATGGAGCACCAAGAAGCTAGTGCCATAGGTAAGTCGGCCCATTGCGCCGTGCCTCTGCTAGGCTAAATAGTCAAGACTGATTATAGGATTCCTTTTCTTGACAGTGCGGTAAAAATACTTGCAAAAAGGGGTTTCCATGGAAATACCATACAAGTGTTTTGAATATTCCTGCTAGTTACATTCATGGTAGATTCAACAAGGCATTACATCATCACACGTAATTCCTGTGAGGTTTCCCATGCAAGTGTGACATCCAGACCAACAGACTGGCCTTGGTGACAGTGCTGTTCTACAGGAAAACTTTATGCCCTTGCAGTTCTAATGGCATGTGGCTGGCTGCTTTCACAGCTGAGCTTGCTGGTTGCTGATCTTAAGATGATGTGCATAGAATAAATGGAGTCTGAATATATGAATCTTGTTCATAGACAGAAGTTTTATTTTATTGAACATTTGTTACAACACATGCAGATGTTCCCAGTGCTGAGGTGTAGCCTGGAAATCTCTGTATTCTGCTCAATGGACAGCTGCTGATTTTACTGACTTTGATTCAGTTTCCTTTTGTAGGCGGAGTCATTCTGCTTACTGCAATTAAAGATAGCTAACTCTCCTGAAAAGTTAGCCAAACTGCAGTTTGGCACCTTGGAACTTAAACACCATCTTTCCCCGAAAACCCGTTCGTTGCTCATTCACCCTTTGGTGAAGTTGTACTTACAGCCCAAGAACTTTTGATCACATGGGATGCAGTTCTGCAGCTCACTTCAGAGGGGCCTTTGGCTCTGCTGTACCTCAGCTTATCTCAAGAAATACCAGGAACTTTGTGTAACAGAAAATAATTTATTTTCGAAGAAGAAAACTTTGAAAGTTATCTCTGTTCCCTTTTTCTTAACAGAGCATTTTCAGGACTTTTCTCTCAGGAGTGTCCCTCCAGTGGACTTTTTCTGTCCTCATGGCTATTCCTAGAATGTTTCTTGGTTTCGTGTTTGTAAGATCCAAATTCATCTAGAATCCAGATTTTAACCTTCAGGGTTTAAGGCTGTTTTCAACTACATGCTTATGACAAGCAAAAGAGGACCCTGGCTACTTCTCAGAAATCCTCCTGTTCAGGATTTGGAATCCAGTTATTGTTTTTCCATAGGCACCCTTGTAACCCGGCTTGTTTTGCTGCGGTTGCATTCCTCAGCTGTAAAACAGGGAGGATAGCACTACTGTGTGCTGTGTGGGAATTTTGAGTCATAGATGTAAGCAACTTGTATAGTAAGGATCTAATCAGTGTTTAGGATATTTGCAAAGAGCAATATTAAGCATCTTGAATGCGTATGAAAAATTTTTCTTTGTTTAATTTTTCAACTAAAGGTGCTGGTCATTTAGAAAGCAGTGAGAAGCTACGAACATCAGAACCTGCTGCGGAAGGCATTCCAGCCAAAGTAAATCCCTACTCGGTCATAAATATTTCGCCAGTCCAAGACAAGGATCCATCCTCATCACCAGAACCAAGTCCTCAAGATGAATGTGCAAGTCCAAACTTATCCGCTGGATATTCTGTTCCTGTCCCCTGTGGCTATGCTGTGCCATCTAATTTACCTTTAATATTGCCAGCATACTCCAGTCCTGTCATAATACGCAGTGTTTCTGTAGATGAAGAAGGTACTGTATTTACGCACCTTACTTTATTTGAGGACTTTAACTTCAGGTACCTGTGCTGTTTTGTAAATGCTTGTGTAGTGCTCAGCCTGGACATCTGGGGGAGATTTTGTGTCAAAATAGGAAAAGAACTCTATCCTGCAGTATGAAATAAAATTTCTTGTCAGACTTGGAAGAAAAATAGCAGTTTATTTAAAAAAGGAAAAAAACCCCAAAAGTTCCAATGGGACTCAGCTTTCTGTACTAGGATTGAGATACCTAAGTAAAGATTCATAAGAAAAAACAAATGTACGCAGTTGGTTCTTTCTTAACCCTTCTTTAAGTTGGTGACACTTGACCTTTGTTTTGCTGGCACCATATTACAACATACAGTACAAGGGAGGACTCCTGTCTTACTTTGCCATTAAGAATGATTAATGCTAATTCCCTTTTAATGTCATGAAATAATTTCCAGAGCCATAGTTCAGTGTTCAAGCCAAATGTCATCTTCTCATGCCTTATCATGCTTTTATCTACATCCTGACAGAGTTCCTGTTCCGTTTACCTTTCCTACATGCAGTTTATTTTCCAGTCCTTGTGGATTTTGAGTTGCTGTGGGATGTTTTCCTTCATGATTTGACAAATTCTGTTTGTTCTTTAGTACAGTTTTAAGACAGAAGAGGAAACCTGAAATAACTATGGATTATTACAGAAATGGGAACAATCCCCCATTTTGTAACTAGAATTGGCAAAGGTGACAGCTGAATGACAAGAGAGCAGGGGGAACAGAAAGCTCCCCGTATCCTGCCTTTTTTTTTTCTTTCTCATATTTTGAATATACTGTTCTTAAGCCAGGCAGCAATTCTACTGTAATTCCATGTACTGTGATACTTTTTTTTTCTTTTCCCCCCCCCCCGGCCTTTGCTGTATACCACCATAGGCAAGTAAAAGCAAATGCATTAGTGTGGTTGTTATTACCTGTAGAGGAATATATTTTTGAGAGATTAGAATTAAATGCATCAGACAAAGTAACTTCCTCTTAACAGCTCTTATACCAAATTGCTATATCTCTGAATTCTTTCATTTGCAAAAATAGTGTGAAGAAACTTCTAAATTTTTTCATGTGTGTGTTGAAGAATAAAAATATTGTATAGAAGTAGGTTATTCATTAGCAATGAACTAGTAAAAACAGTTTCTTATGCTAAAATATACCATTTGAACCACACTGACATGTTATTCCAAACGTTTTACTGATTATATTTTTTTTTCTACTTAGCAGGTACACAGTCAGCAACTGAAGAATGTCAGTGTAATTCTGTAAACTCAGAGGAGCCTCAAAATAGGTGATTCAGCATGTTTTAATGATCTCTAAACCCTTAATTCCGAAGAAGGCTTATATTTGATAAATCAAATATTTTTCTTGTGTGATGTTTCAATGTTTGTTTATTTTCAGTTTCTTAACTCCATAATTCTGGTTGTGTACCAAAATCAGCACTAGTTGAGGTCTCGTATGTATAACTATGCATGACATTTTTGAAGGAGCTAGGTTTAATTTTTATAGAGTCATAGCAATATCAGCTGGAGCAGGCTGCTGGAGATCTTGTAGTCTAGCCTGC
>JMFS01112928.1:0-14814 GCA_000699545.1 Podiceps cristatus | reverse complement strand
AGGCGGGGGGGTGGGGGGGAACGGGATGGGACGTAAGTTATATCTGAGATGTTCTGATAATAAAAATGTTGGTGGTCTTGCACAGGAATGGAAGACCAACTCACTGACAATAGTCTTAGATTTAAGGTTATGATGTTCAATTCCCACTAGCAGTTTAGGTAAATCACTGTCTTTGTCTCAGTTCTTAAAAGAATGCTTACCTACCTTATAGTCACCTGGAGTAAAAAGATCCAAAGATGTAAGATGTTCAGAGAGCCATGCTATTGACTATATAAGTTTAGTTGTTAATACAGAAAATGCTTTGGTTAGACCAATATTTCAATAGATTGGAAGCTTGAAAGCATGGAATGCACCCAACTTCTGTTCATGCATAAAAGAGATCAGCATGCTGTGTAACACTAGAAAGCTATTTGGATCTTCAATAATTTGTGTAGCACATATAATATACCAGAGTACAGTACGACTTCTATTTGGCATATTCAATTCCACCCCACAGTGTTACTCAGTGGTACAGGTGTTATCCCCAGCCATTCTATTGAAGTGTACAATCCTGGAAGGTGGGGGTGGGTGTCATCTGTAATTTGCAAGCCAGACATCCTTGCATTTCCACCAGCAGCATTTGCTATCCAAGTAACTTAGCACATACGAATAGTCTTAGTGCTTGGCTCAAGGCTTAGTGCACACTCGTGATCTCTACTTTCCTTTCTCTACCTCTGCACTTTCCCTCTCTGTCATTCTTTGATTAATTTAATCTACTAGGTTGAACGTCTATCAATGAACCAGCAAATTCAGTCTTCATTTACTTGTTAAAATTTTATACTGTAGACTACACTTCTAAACAATCATCGTGACCACTTTATAGTTTCATCTTAATGTCTACAAATATCTGAAGTTGTACTGTGTTATGGTTTGTAATGAGTTTTCATTGCCTAAACCCTTACCTATATTCAGACTTAAATACTTGTGGGTTTTAGTGGTTTTGTCTTCCAGTGT
Source organism: Podiceps cristatus (assembly GCA_000699545.1). Taxonomy (NCBI): domain Eukaryota; kingdom Metazoa; phylum Chordata; class Aves; order Podicipediformes; family Podicipedidae; genus Podiceps; species Podiceps cristatus. The sequence goes on along the minus strand of JMFS01112928.1, from coordinate 13,821 downwards.
TTAGAGGAGCATAGGATAGCGGTCAGGAAGTATGTATTCACCATATTGTATGCAGGAAATACAAAGATGCATTTGATAACTGTAGAAATACAGAAAGACTGTAATAATTTTACAGAATGATTCAAATGCATAGGTTGAGAGACAGACCTTCTTCAAATGCCTAAAATCACTTTTGCTAAACTGCTTTACAGTAGAAATGATCCTTAATTTCTCCTCTTCTAGTCAACAAAATATCCATAAATGAAGTTTTGTGTTCAGAAAACAGCAACATTTTCCCTAATAGAAGAAAGAAACTCTGTCTGTTAAATTAACAAGTTAATAAATCATCCTCAAGTGCATGTGCTTAACCATTTCACCTCCAAAATGCAATCCATGCAACTAGTCAGAAGCTCTATTTCATATTTATGAAACTGGTAACCTTAACTGTTTACAACCAAATGCCTTTTGGTTTTAGGTGTCTATTGAAAAAGTACTATTTTACTCCCTCTCCATCCACCTTCCCTTAAGCAAATTTTCAGTAATTCAAGTGGAAAATTTCTAATCTGAACATATGGGAAAAGTGTATTATTTTCATGGTTGGATAACTCAAAAAAAGCTTGAATCTTTCTTTGAGCAGAGGTCAAGCCAGGAAAAATTCACTCCAAGAAATTCAGAAGAACATGAAAGAAGAACCCCACCAAAACCAGTACAGTTCAGTTCTTACAGCAAAGGGCATATATAAGTGAAAAAAACCTTGGCCTTATGGAAGTCAGTGGCAGTACTTCCATTAACTTTGGTGGGGTAGAAATTTTGTTGAACTTTCCATTTGTAAACCCTCTGTTCAAATAGTAATGAATAATCCTTCCTATGTTTGGGAAAGCAAAGTAATTAATTTTCCTTCCTGTTCTGTACATGGAGAAATGCAGAAGGATTCAGAGCATATCTACCTGCTACAAATTTTGCGTCATTGCCATTCTGTTTTAGATGGAATGACCTGAACCATATGTGGTAGTTTAAATGTGAATTTATATAGTAGCAGGATGACAGTTATTTCTAAGTTATTCTCAATTCTCTGCTGCTCCCTAGTATTTTGTATGACATTTTACATGTTTTTAAGGCTTTTTACATGTTTTTAAGGCTTTACTGTTTCAGAGAACTACCTACTATGACTGCTGACAGTGTGGCCAGCAGGACCAGGGAGGTGATAGTGCCCCTGTACTCGGCACTGGTGAGGCCGCACCTCGAGTGCTGTGTTCAGTTATGGGCCCCTCACTACAAGAAGGACATCGAGGTGCTGGAGTGTGTCCAGAGGAGGGCAACAAAGTTGGTGAAGGGTCTAGAGCACAAGCCTTATGAGGAGCGGCTGAGGGAGCTGGGGTTGTTTAGTCTGGAGAAGAGGAGGCTGAAGGGAGACCTTATTGCTCTCTACAACTACCTGAAAGGAGGTTGTAGCGAGGTGGGGGTCGGTCTCTTCTCCCTAGTAACGGGTGATAGAACAAGAGGAAACAGCCTCAAGCTGAGCCAGGGGGGGTTTAGGTTAGATATTAGGAAAAACTTCTTCACCGAAAGGGTGGTCAGGCATTGGAACAGGCTGCCCAGGGAAGTGGTTGAGTCTCCATCCCTGAAGGTATTTAAAGAACGGACAGATGTAGTGCTTGAGGGCATGGTATAGATGGACTTGGCAGTGATGGGTTAATGGTTGGACTCGATAATCTTAAGGGTCTTTTCCAACCTTGACAATTCTATGATTCTATGATTCTATGATTCTGTGACTCTTTTCTGAGTAGTGATAAGGTACCATAGTCTTAGTATGTGTAGGATTACTTTTTTCATGTAAATTACTCTGTGTTGACAAAGACTGTTTTGACAAATAAGTTCAACATACTCACTGAACATTATAAGATGCTTCTGCAACTCTTCATGGTCAACTTTCAATTGAGTTATTGTATTTATCAGAAAATTTTGTAGCTTTACCATTGACCATCTTTCTTACATTAGTTTTGAATGTAATCTACCATCACAAATCCCCATAACTGCTATTCTTCTACTGTGAACACTGAATATTGGAAGAATGTTTTAGATTATGAAAATCTTGTTATTTTTTTCCCCTGTATTGTGTAGTAATCCATATGATCAAATTCTTTACTATAGTAAGGAATTGTATTGCTACTTTGCTTACTGCAGAGGTCAGAAATAAAGAGCTGTAGTTCTCCAGAACTTCCATAGATTCTTTTGTAAAAATTGATGTCACACTTTGTTTATTTTCTGTTCTTTTGATATAGACGTAATGATAGTGGTTGGTTCCACATCATAGCAATTTAGGATTTTAATTCCTCTGGAACATGTGAGTGAAAATACCATCTCATTACAATTTATTACTGTTCATTTAACTATTTTATTGTAAATTCTATTATGCCAACATTTTAGTACAAACCCATCCCTTGTCCTCTATGAAGAATAACTTTGCTGGGAAACATCTGCAAGCAATTTTGTAATGGATACTGACCCACAAAAAAATTGATTTGGTTTTTCTGCTATGGATCAATATTCTTTGATATTCCCTCTACACCTTAATCACATATTGGCCTGATCAACTCTGTGACAAGTGTTTTAAAATGATGTCTTTTATTGGTTTTCATGGTTTTAGCAAGTTGATGCTTAGAAAGATTTTTGCTTTTTCTGATTGTGACTTAATATTTTCCGTACCAGGCTATATGTTCCGGTCTTTTCTTTGTTTGGAGCTGGCTTTTCTTGTTTAAAGGATGCCTCTTTGCTTCCAGTAGCCTCTTTTTCCCTGCTGCTTAACTTATGCTGACCTTTCTGTAAGGTCCATTTAAAGTCTTCATTGATCTCTCTGGACTTCAGTAAAACATTTCATACACATGGGAAATAGTTAACCAAACTTGAGAAGAAGATAACCAACACAGATTTCAAACGTGGACAAGAAAGTTGCTGAAAAGGTATCTGTCATGGTGAAAAGAGGGTTTGTGGTAGTTCCTCATGCATATTTTAATGACAAAAGAAAGGCAACCTGACCTATCTCATACAGAGAGTTGGATGACTTGTCTGCATGTAAACTCATAGTTCATCATATTATGCCAACCACTCTTCATTATTTACATTATATTGCTCCTTATCTAGACATTCTTAGTGTTCACTGATTAAGAGGTTAACTGGTGTTCACTGGTTAAGAGGTGGACCATTTTCAAAGTTTAACTTACCACTCTTCAGAGTGAATAAGCTGTCTCACAATAAAATATCCTTACTGTACAATAGAAATGATCACAGAGACAATTATCATAAAGTAGTTATCATAATATAAATTCTTATCCTAGCTCACTGTGCAGTAACTTTGCTGTGTAAACAAACATTAAGAGTATTACTTATTTAGCCTTGTGTTTTAGCTGAGGCTAAGGCACTGTCCTGGTTTCAGCTATTAATTGCTAACTTGTAGTATATTTAACTAAAACCAAGCTGTTAGGCTTTTGTAGAATTGCCATTGATATTAGAGGGCTCAATGTTACACCTGCATAGCAGCTGAAACTACTGTAACCCGCTAGAGTTCTACTATTTGGGCACAAAGCTGTTCACAGTTAGAGAGATTCACAGCACCTAAATCAGACCTATGCTAAATTGCTTTCTGAGTAGCTTCTCTTTGCACTAGCTTTTGATAGCTTATTTTCTGTGAGGGTTAAGGGGAAACAGAGTTTCATCTTCTTCTCCTTTGCCACAGAGTACCTAAGCATGTGCTCTATGTCCAAACTCCAAACTCATGCCAAAGCATGGACTTTTGTCTAAATAATCTGATTGAGGGACAAGTTTATAATCTGTAGAAAAAAACTTACTTCATAAATCATATAAAAATTTCCAGTCACCACAGAAGAATCATATCAACATCCGCTGCCAGTCACTCAGCTGCATTTCATTCTTGGTTGCACATAAAGATAAGGTTTACAAGTTATTTCTGCCACATTCATCTTTGATTCTCAAATTATAAAAACAGAATGCTAATACTTAGCATTATGGAGGTGAAGCTATTGATCATTCTGAGACTTTCACACACTGTAGAGTTAGCGGCCATTTAGGTGTTTAAATGGACAACAGAAGGATGGAGTGTCATGTATTGCATACATAGCATTTTGTGTGAAACAACATTCAGTGGTAAACCTGATTTAACGCATGCAACCACTGTTACTCTGTGCATATTAGGTGGCTGTGCATACACAACTAGATAGACTCTTTCACAGAAACCTTGAGCCTTATAGTAGCAAGGCAGTCCTTGAGGTTTCTTATATTATAGTAAAGTGAATACGTGTATCCTCTAAGAAAAAATTACCAGGGTTTTAGATAAAACATGCATAGATAAGAATTTTAATTTTAATTATTAATAATTTAATAGTAATAGGGCCAGAACATAACCCTCTTCCCATGTTACCCATATTAATTTTAAAGCACATGAAAGCAGGAAAATCCATTTCAGGCTGTTGGACTCTCAAAAATAGCTTTGTTTCATACTAAAGAAATTCACTATACAAGTACTTTTTGTAGAAGTTTAGGATGTGTAAGGTACTGGAATAATCATTCACATGATACTGAATGTGTTTGTAAGCCTCCTTGGTGCCGATTTCACAGAATTTCAGATGTACCAAATTTTGATGCAAAACACTGACTATGCAGAGGTAAAAATAAAGCTCTTTTTCCTTGTAAACCTTTTATCTCAGTTAGGTCATCTGTTTATTTTTCTGTTCAAACATCTGGGTTTTCAGAACAGGTGGCCAGTATTGAAAATGAAAGTCCAATAGTAAAACAAAAGTCCTTCAAGTTAGCAGTATTAGAGGAAGGAATACATCAGGGTGATCCACACCATCAAATTGATTTATTAGTACAGCTGGTAAGAAGGACCAGCCAAAGCCCTGTATTCAACTCAACTGTTTATTTATGTCACTGCTAGACCCTCAGCTATTTCAGGAAACTGACTAAAGAAGCTCTGCCAAAATCCTTTAATAGCTTTCCTGAAGATAAACTTTAAGGACCATCATAAAAGTAGTGGATAAAAATCCAAAGTAATAAAAAAATGAACTTACCATTATAAATTGTCCCAAGAAATGGCCCTACTGCTTTTTTTTGTTTGTTTGTTTTTATTTTTGATATTGTCCATGTGGTGTTTCACGATACTAAGTATTTACAATTAAAAATTTGGAATTCTGCAATAACTATGTTGAAGCCTTCACCTTATTCCAAGGATGCGCTTCACTTCCTGTATGTGAATAGCTCGAATGACTTCAGGAAGAGTACTCATCTTTAAGGCCCCAAAAGTTATCCTATAGCAAACTGATACAAATGCACTCATGCTTTTAAATGCATATGAAGCCTATCGAGAAGTATTTACATGTACTGAAAAAGGCTGTAATTATTGAAAGTATGAGCTATTTGGTTAACAAAACAGTTGTTTTGTAGGGATTTTAAAACAATACAAAGCATTTTACACCATTTTTCATTTTTATGCAGCTTTATATATTTTTTTGTTCCAGTAGATATATTAGTTTGTGTTAATGACATTCTCATTCTACTTAAGTCAGAGGAAAAATGTAATTTAACTTAATTGCTTAGTGAAAGACATCTGATTTCTGAAAGCTATGTATGTATAGTTGAACACACTTTCCTTTTCCATGTCCATTTTTACTGACTGACAAATAGAGATGCTACGATCCTCATTTATCCATTAAAAGTTCATTTCATATCTGAAGATGTTTTCAATTACGCATAAAGATTAGGAAGATACTGACTCAGCAAGGTTTCTGAACATGTACCCAGCTTTAATAAGTTTCTAACATACAGGTAGTTCCATTGGGTCCCCTACATACCTGTTTGATTACTTGATAAATCAGGACCTAGTTAAATCCTGGGCTTCTAAACAGACATGAAAAAGTCAAAAGATGGTATTTTAACCATTTCTTCTTGCAGGAGGTTAATTATCAAAATGGAGGGTAGAAATAGTGTTTTTATTTTTCAAAAATAAGACTAATATTTAATTCAGAGGTAATAGTTTATTCTTGATTGTAAAGAAAAACTACAATTTTTCTTAATGGAAATAATGCCACGTATTATTTGAGATCTGTAGGGTGGTTGCTAAGGCAAACTTGTTCATGTCTGAAAGTCTCTGGTACTATATGATAAAGTATCTGTTTCCTGAACAATAAGCAGCAGGAAGAATCATGTCTGTGTTTCACAGCCTCAGCTAAATTCACCCCAGTACTACACAGAAAGAGAAACACTGCTGTCTTGCTACTCTATGTCAATATATAGCAAAATGCAGGAACAGTCAATCTAAATTTTAGTTCTTTCCTGCCAAGAGAAGGCCATAGTTATTATTTTTTTCCCCCTATAAGGCTCATTGTTTTTCAAAAGGGCCAGGTATGAGGCTCTGAATAATGAGCATAAAGATTGCAGACATGTCATTTTTGCAGCTAAGTCCATGATGCTGCAGGAGAAAATGTCAAGTTAAATGATTTAGCCAAACAGTAGCATCCAAATAAGGAATTATGTATTGGCTTGACAGGTGTAGTGTGATGGCCCCAACCAGTATATTCTAGTTCTGGTTACCTCAGAGAAGTCTGGTGTAAAACTTTGTAACATCCTTACCACACACTGATTTTTATTTTTAGATGGGTGATCAGCCAAAGAAGTTTAAATGAAGTTTGATTTTAGTGTGGTCCAGAGAGCAAGGTTCCTGCATAGCTGAATATATTTTGTTGAGAGATCCTTTTCTTTTGGCTTAAAAGTAAAATTTTCAGTAGCTTGTTTTAACAGTCCAGTTCTTATTGGGAGATAAAGGGAAAAGGGGTTTGATTTAGCATTTAAAATATAAACATGATCTACCCTCTTTCTAGATTGCATTTTTCATCTTTTGGGGGATTATGGAGCTTTCTGGGGTTAGGAAAATCTGCACTTTGGTCACTGGTCTGGTAAAGATGACAAGTATCTGCCTTCACTAAGCTTAATTACTTTCACTCCAACTGTTGGAAAAAATAAAACGTAAAAGTATGGTAATGGATATAAAAATTATGGACAGTTCCAAGGATTATAAACACTGTCCTGTATGAGAATCAAGAGAGATAGCAAAACAATATGTGGCTGCAGTTTGAGGCAGCAAACAACAAATTTGAACAGTTTCTTTCTTGATGATGCAGCTGGTGGAACATGTCTAAGCCCAGAGAAACTTCCTCCCATAGATCTCTGGCCCTCAATAAGAAAGTGGCTTTCATATTCTCTACTCAGTGTTGAGCTACATACATTTATTCATTAGAAATGACTGAGAAATATAATTCATTAAGTTTGAAGGAATAGATGAAGGAGAGTTTGCTTTCAATTAACTTGAATAAATCCAAAAAGCAAGTTACATTCCTGTAAGTGGTCTGACAGAAAGAATTTAGCCCTAGGTTACAGATGACAAGAAAATAAAAAGTGAAAAAGGACATATATTGTCTAATTGCATGCTTTGTTTCAAAATCCTGGGTTCAATTTTCTGGTTTGGTGCCCTCAGTAGACATATATTTAACATAATGCATTTAAGTGTATCCCAAGACCCAAGTCTACCTCAAGAGTCAAGAAATCAGCATGTTCTCTTTAGTACTTGGTATTCTGACAGACTTTAAACAAGTCAGGAAAAGCGTGTGGGACTAGTAATATTACCTTATCCTGCTCAAAATTCTTATCTAACACTGTGTTTCATTTATGTAAAAACCAAAAACCACACAAAAATAATGGTGAAGGGAACCTTCATAGTTCATCAGTAGGTAGCTAAGATAATCAGATACAATACACTGGTTAAGAAAATATTGACTGTACTATTTTATTAGTGCCATCCTTATTAATATGCTTCATTGTATCTAATACCAAAAGTATTCTTTAAAAAAATATTTAGTTAAAATATTTTTTTTTTATTTGATTGTTTATTTTAAACAAAAAATTTGGACGTGTTTCAATAGTAGCAGGGACTGTGGATGTTTATAGCAAGAAAACAATAAATAGCTAATTTTATCCAAACAAGAATAAAAAAGAAAACAGCTGAATATAAACATGAATTTCTATGTGCTATATGATTCCTTCTCTTAAAAATGCTTGAGACATAACTATGCTAATATAATCAACTTTCCTGTTGTAAATACTTTGGACTAAAAATAATACATTCCCCCACTAATTAGGTATAAATATCCAAACTTATGGAGGTTCTGATCCTTTTCTCTGTCAGGTTCCATGGCTGTAATGAGACTTGAGTTCATCAACATTTCTCAGAAACTAACTATTTGAAGAAGTTTAATTTTTGTTTATTTAATTTGTCATTCCTTTGAACAGCTTAGACAACTTTGACCATCTGGGTAGGAAAAAAAGAGAACTGAAAGGCCTACACAGTGATATTGAAGTAATTACCCATATTGACTGAAGTTATAGATGTTAATATTAGCTTGACATGTTAAACTGGTTAAGTCTTTTTGCTTAGTAAACAGGAAAAAATGCAGCTCTCAAACTATTCCTTTTGATGTGCATAATGAACCAATCTCAAGAACTGTTGCTGTAGGTTCTTCGGGTAGTAGTCTGTGTGATATAGATTGCGAATCTGTCTTGCTACCAAAATTTATGGGGGGGGATGAAGTGATCTGAGTAGTCAAGAGGGCTCTGGGCTTGATGACTCTAGTTTTTTGTTTGGTTGTTTTTTGTTTTGTTTTTTTTTTTCAAATAAAGACAGGAAATTAATCAATTTACTTGTTAACATAACTGATAGATGTTACACAAATTTCATATGAATTCTGTTTTGTCTAAAGTTCTTGTGTTCAGATTCTCTCTGTCATTGTATCTTTGCAACACGTGGAAGTTTTATGAGATGTAGAGAATATATTATGCTTCAGAAAACTTCTTAAGCAGCTTCAAAGCATTATTGAAAAGTTTAAGTTAACGTTGCCACACATCTGAACAAGCAAGTCATTTTTATTTTTGGAATAACTCATGTTCATATAAGGGGATTTTTTTTTTTTTTTTTTTTTTTTTTTTAGACAGAGGAGCTTAGATGCATAAAGTCCCATTTTCCTCCCTTAACCAGAATTCTTTAAGCTACATCTCTCTTGTCATGGTACTTCCATGGGGCTGTTGCAACACTTCAGTTCAGAGGCCGTACGGCAAAGCATATGGAAAGCAATAATACCTCCAAGAAACTTAGCTGAAATGTTTGTAGATTCTGGTAGTTAACACGTCAGTATCAATAAAGCAAACCCTTTTAATGGATCTACCACATATATTCTATATCACATACAATGTTCACTTATGTACTTTATATACTCCACATTCACTTCATTGATGTTACTTTTTAGTCACAGTTGTTCAATGTAACTTAGAGATAATCGCATCCTTCATAATTGTTATTTTTTCAGAATTTTCTCTCATGTGAGGAAAGGCTGAGAGAACTGAGACTATTTAGACCAGAGAAGAAAAATTTCAGGGATAAATCCCATCAAAGTAGACAAATAACTTAAGGGATAGTGTAAAGAAGACAGAGCCAGGCTCTTCTAGTAGCACCCAGTGACAAGACAAGAGGTGATGGGCACAAACCAAAACATGGGAGGCCTTCTGAACAGGAGAATGACCCCTTATGAAGTTTGAAAACCTGTATCTTCACCACTCCTTTTGGTTTTCCTTTGTAATTGATATGACTGCTCTCTGCCTGAACTTCTTTTCGCATTATTATTCCAAGATACATTTTTGTCTTTTGCAAATCCCTCTCTCAAATGAAGCTGTATACCCCTTCTCTATATTTAATTCATAGTCAACTCTCTCTTTTTATTATTCCATCTATGCTGAAAACTTTGAAGTAATGCACTTATATTAGTCTATTTTTGTTTGGCTTAGTCCTTGGGATGTACAGTACCATCTGCCGTAAGCTCAATGTATTAAAGATTATTTTTCTTTTATTCCTTCCCCCCTTTTTTTTTTTTTTTCTTATTGTTGTTGTCACTAGAGAGCTAGAAGCTGGGAATGCAGAACCAGAAAACTATTAGTGAATAACTGTAATGTATATATACTCGTTCCATAGCATCTAGTACTGGTTAGTCTTCTGAATGATCCATCAAAAAGGATGACTGAAATGAAATTTGGAAAAAAATGCACAAAAAACCAACCACAAACAAAAGCTTCCTCAAAATTAAAGGGATAATAAAGAATAAATAAGGGGAAGTAACATCTGCTTTCAAACTAACTTCAGGCCAAGCTGAATGAAGAATCTATTTAAGTATTGTTGTTCTCGTACCTTGTATTTGGTCTCCTTTTAAAACAAGGTTTTTAACAACTGAATAAAATATGTTCAAGCAGTCAGATAAAGTGTTCAGCTATAAAGATGAAAGTAAAAACTAATCTCTTTTCCTGGGAATTATCTGCCATATATCTTCTTCTATCAGACCCTTGAATTGTTTGGTGCAACAGGGCTTCCTTACAGACAGGAGTTAAACAAAAAAATTTTGTTCTATTTCTGGTTTATCTTCTCCTCAATCATTCTTTTTTTTTTTTTTTTTTTTTTTTCTTCTTCCCTCTAAATAACTTGTGCTCATGTGCACACACACATACACCTTTCGATTTTATTGCATCATATTCTCTTCACCCACATTTATGCTGGGTAGTTTATTTACCCAATATATCCTTGATGTCAGCATCACTATTGGAGATCCCTAGTTTCTGCCTCAGTTAGAATGATCTATGTAGAGTACCTTGATCCATGGTCTTGTTTTTTATTCAAATATAATGATCATCAAATATCTTTTTAGTAGGAGTAAATATATACTTTCATCACTAGCAACAATGGCAACTATGCTGACACACCCTGAGTACTCATGTGTTCTCTAATGCAGCTTAGAACTGCCACATGATTAAAACAATCAAAGAAATATCTTTTTAATGTCTTAATGCCTTTGCATCTCAGTTGTAATGCATCTGTCTCAGCTCCTACTTTTGTTGCTTTTGCTGACCTTTGACAGATTTGGACAATATGAGAAATTCTTAAAGAAAAAGCAAAAACTCTAAAAGAAAAAAAGAGATTGGTCAGAACACAGCTATATCTACCTTAACAGAAACTAAGTGTGTGCCCACTTTTAGGCTAGCCAAACCTAGTACTGTACAATGCACTGAGGGCAGCTGAAATGATGTGTGCAAGGAAGAACCTTGCTGTTGTTTTTAATTCCCCATGTCTCTCTAGGAACACTGTGTAGTGCAAGAGTTGTCTTTCATTATTCAGGGAGAAGAGAATGACTGTGTGTGGCAGTGAGTGAGTGAGTGAGTGTGAGTTAGAGTGAGTGAGAATGTTTGAGTGAGCGAGTGAGTGAGTGAGTGACTGCTTGTCCCTCTGAGATAGCACAGATAGCTATATACCCTAGGGAAATAATGTTTTCTCCAACAGCTACCTGATATAGTTAGCTCCCGTTGTCCTACAGTGCATTCTTCCTGTTGTTTTCATTTTTTGTAAAGGAGGAAAATGGATGTGAAACAAATATATTAATTGATTTGTATTTAGAATCTGGAAGTGTTCAACTGTTAGAAAACACTAACATTACCTAAGTTTTTGTGACCTTACTTTTCCTTGTGTCCATGTATGTCCAAGTCTTTGATTACAGAATTTGTATTCTCTTCCTGCCTATTCACAAAATTTTTGTTTTTTTCAGAGCTCAAAATACATATGTACATTGTGTAACATGAGAAAAGATTTAAGTTTTAATAGGGAATCACAAATCTAAGATTTGTTAGCTTTTGAATATCTGGCTCTTGACACCTGTCTTATCTTTTTAAGCATGTTTTAATTATGTAATTGTATATCCACAAAAATATGGAGGTCTTCAGTCTTTCATGGAAAAGTGTAGGATTGCAAAGGATTAGGGCTATGGGATTATATGAATGGCTTCAGTTAACCCTATGTAAATTGTTCACTGACTTTTAAACTACAGTTTGTGTTTCATCTGCATAGGTCCATCCTGACCCTGATGTATACTCTCTTTGAAATGGAAATCTTCAGTTGTTATATCTAGACAGCTTCAAAGACTTCACTGCCCACTCTGAATTCCTTTGAAATGCTTAATTTGAATCATAAACTATCCCTGAAAACAGTCTCATTATCTTGTTAGAGGTCATGTCTCTTGAAATGAGTTTCTGCCCATAGGCCTCTTTGATGTGTTGCTTGAGTATGAGGAATTCCTTAGAACTTTTAACTTTTACAGCTGGTAAAACTTAATCCTTTAAAACTTAAACTTAGTATATAATGATTTGGTAACTCATTAAAATAAATTTAGTTCTACAGTAATATCCATGGATTTACAATAGAGATCTTTCTCCATTGTTTTGTCTACCCGTATGTTTTTCTTGAAATTTCTGCCAAATCCCAGAATCCCAGAATGGTTCAGGTTTGAAAGGAAATCTGGAGGTCATCTTGTCCAACTCCCTGCTCAAGCAGGGCTATGTCTGGAACATACTAATATTCTCATATTTGTCATGCTAAGCATTAATTAGTTAGTTAGCATGAAATTTCACCACAGAGAAGACACATCCCAAATAAAATGTAGGGGGAAAAAAAATCCAAGTCACTGGTTCTTTCAGACCTGGGAACATGGGACTACATTATAGTCCAAGGAATCTCTGTAAGCTGGGAAGCTTCCTTCAAAAGATACTGTCAAAATTTAGAATATCTGCTTTGGATTTCTAGGTTTCTCAGCAAGTGACCTCCTCAGTTAGATGGGTTTGCCAATTGAAGCTTAGGATAAAGGCTGTTGCAAGCATTAAAATAGCTTTTTTAGGATTTGGAATTGTTATTATAAACACTAGATAAAAAATAAAAATACTGATTATAATTACACAAAACAGTTTCCACTATAGCACTTTGTTCTGTTGGAAAATACCCATCACTTAAAACCAAAATATTTCTGAAAAGGATTTAGTTTTTAATAATTCTTCTGATATTCTTCTGACAGACGATATTCGCACTTCCAAAATCCGTGATCCTTTGGCCTACTGGTCTGCTATATTCCATGTGTAGATATTTCAAGAGCTTCACAGAAATTCTGAAAACCTAGCAGAACACAACACTGTACAAAGAGCACTATTTACTTCAACTGGCAATGATTAGGTATAAGATAGGAAAAAAAAGAAAGTGTTCCTGCAGTTTTTCTCTGACACAATTCCATTATTATGGACAAGTTGCATAGCTCTTTACTACAGACCTCTAGCTTTAAAAAGTTCATGTTGAGGCCATCATGCCAAATGCACCTTATTTACAGCCATGCTTATTAAAACCTGTAATAAACATTTCATACAAGAAAACATATTTGAAGTTATTGTAAAGGGAATATTTGTTACCAAGGTAACAAATAAAATCTGTACTACTATTGTGTATTTTATTTTCAATGAAGAATTGAATCCTTTTCAATTATTGGGTGGGACGGGAAAGTAGTAAACAAGGTTATAAATCTCTGAAATTCGCTCCATGGTAATAGTACATTAAGCAGGCAACTGGTATTCTCCATGTATTGAAGTAGAACTACTATGACCCACTACTTTATAATTATATGAGGATTATTAACACAACAGGAGAAGGAAATTGGCTACTCAGCATAAGTACCACTCTGTGTTTTAGCTAATTGCATATATCCCAGGTTAGCTGAGCTAGGCAGATCTCCCATTGTGCTTGGAATTGACAGACATACATAACAATGGTAATAATTTACAAGGTAAAGTTGGTGTTGAAAGTGATAAAGGTTCTCAGAGGACTTTTTAAATTGTTTGAGATTTTTTTTTATATATGTGTATATATATATATAT
>KL283320.1:0-10335 GCA_000699545.1 Podiceps cristatus | reverse complement strand
CTGGATATAAGGAAGAAATTCTTTACAATGCAGGTGGTGAAGCAATGGAACAATTTGCCCAGGGAAGTCACAGAAGCCCCATCCCTGGATACATTCTATGATTCTATATAAAACTATATAGGGCAAAATCTGCCAACAAATGTTTGAAAAAATTATTTTTAGTAATGTGAAATATCTATGGTCTTCTAAATAAGGGGGGGGGGGCAGCAGTGTCTGTTTGTTGGGTTTGGAGGGGGAGGTGGTGGTGTTACAGTTATTTACATATTTTTCTAATAGGTAAAGAAATTCTATTGTTTATGACTTCACCCAGTTAAATGTTAAGGATGATGTAGTGGCATAGAAAAGAGTTCACTTATTCAGTCCTGAAGAGAGTTTGGAGAAGATTCAATCCTAACTGAAGCCAGAAAAAAAAGACCTAACTCATGTAAGAGACCAAGCAGTTTTTATAATTATATTCATTAACTTATTATAGCCTCAAAGAAAAAAGAAAATCACACAGTCAAACACAGGAACAACAATTCCAGACAACAACAGATGTTTCCCAGTTGTTGTCCTATTAATATCCTGAAAGTTTTTCTATTTAGGTCTATTTCCATTTATCCAGTAACATCAGTAGTACACAGGATTCTAGTCCGAACAATTAAGAAAACAGTCAAGGAAAATGAGACACGCTTTAATGCATTTATCTTTAAAGTGAATGCAAGGTGACTTTTTGAATTTGTTTATATTTTGCAATTAAAAAGAAATTTCAGCAACAGCAGTAGTGATGCGAATCACGTGATACTGAATTTTGCCATCAATAGAATATACTTTTCCCATGTACATAAAAAAAACTGTCCTTAACATACTTGAGAGGTCATCAAGAAGTTTAGGGGTGGTTCTCTTTTGCAGAGGTATTTCTCTCCCCTGTAAATCTTATCTTTATAACTGGGTTTTGCCAATATAGCTTCTAGTTCTGCTATGTTACGGAAGCAGTGACTGAAAATTCACAGGACTTTGCTGTTTATGTGCCAAATGCTCTCTTTAACTCCTATAATTTCACTAGAAAGATTGATACCAATGCCTTGTTCTTGCATATTTATTCACTGTGGCTAAGGTTGCAAGAATGAAGCTTTATACAATATAGGAACTACAGGGACTTTAAAAGTAAAAAGTTGTATTAAACATTTATTTTGGGTAAAACACAGAGATATTCTTTTGTTGAAAAAAGTTGCAAGAGTAATGTATCAATAAGAATTTAATATCTGTGACTAATGGAACATAGCCATTTGCTAAATGATACAATACCTGCCAAAATAAGCTATGTGCATCTCCTCTAATTAGTTCAATAGTGTCCCCAATCTGGATATGCAATGGTGGACCATCTTGTGTCGCTGGCTGTGGTATTCCATTATAGTTTCGAATGACTTGCATTTTTGGTAAACCTGAACAAACAAACAAAACATAAGTCAGCATGTATTTTCAGTTAATGACAATTTATAAAATCTGAAGGCCACAAAAGCAGTCGAGCAACAAAGAGATGCTATGTCTTTACTAGGTACCCAACGAAGGCACTAAGGCAATGCCTTAGTACTGAATCACATATAACCTAATACAAAAGAAAATACTTTGAAAAAATATCTTCATCTTCCCTTCTGGGGTAAAGTTGATTTCACATCTACGGAGGCTCTTTCCTCCACATATGCACCCCTGACTCTGCATAAGGTTCAAATATTAAGGCTATCTTTGTAGTTCAAGGCAAAAATTGTGACACCAATATGGATAATCTCGTCAGCTTTAGATCGGTATGACCAAAATCTACTGCTGATCTGAACACGTCCAAGACAATAAACATGACAATCCTTCTAGGCCCCTCATAATACTTTTTTTTTTTTTTTTTTTTTTTTTGGAGGGGGGCAGGTATATTTTCAGGTTTTGACAATATTTTTGGATACACATAGCAAAGCCCGGATCAATTTAACGTTTCATTTTCAAGACATGAACTCTAGCTGCACACTAGTCCTGCCACATCAATACTGGCTGCATCTAGACAGATAATCTGTGATTTTTTAAAAACAAACAAACAAAAACAAAAAAAAAATGGGAGCAATCAATTTCTTGAGACAAAATATTTTCCCCAAAGATTAGTCTCTCTGCCTGTACAAAGAGCTGAATCACTGTTTATAACTGCAGTTCCAGAGCTCTCCACAAGCATGTATCAAACAGGGGAGGGGGGCAGGATTTGAGCTGGAAGAGAAAATTGTAGGTCCTGTAACTCCATGTTCTTATAAATATTATGTCATTAAAAAAAAATAAACCAACCAACCAAACAAAAACACTTAAAGCTTTATGACAGCTAGTGTAGTGCACTAAAAAAGTAGACTCTGGTATCATTGTAAGAATATTTGAAATCAAGTGAAGTACCACCAACACCATAAACATAGTAAAAACTTTAAAGCTTTTTATAAAAAAAGCAATTTTTTCCACTCTTTCTAGTGCCAAGGAAAGCAACATTTTAACAGAACAGATCTATTTTTAATTACTCTTCCTCTATATTTAAATAAAACTTTATATAATTATTTTTCTGGTTTAAACTGCACATGGAACGTTAAAAACTGCTACAATTAAGTGGACATATCCATTTATAATCTTAGCGAGAAAGATTTTGGTTAAGTAAGACTTTGTAAGAATTTACATTACTAAATACAAATAAGAATGAAAGCTTGCAAAGCCAAGGTAGCTGGACTGCCGTATTTAACCAGTTTCTTGCTGGAGAGTCATGATTACCTTAATTCTAACAACAAAGGATCACCAGGCCTACAAAAGACCTATTTCTGTTGCAAGATCGCTACTGTAATTTGGGTGGCAAGAAATACAAATATCCATGATCTCCTCTAAATTGTGTGAAACAAGAAAGAAGTCACCTTCTGTAATCACTGCTTTCTGTATTTAAGAATAAATACTAATCCAAAGTGCTAATGAAACATTTAGCAAAGTAATACCAGCTGCTATGTTATTCAACCAAAGTGACACCATAGCTTTTACTATTTCTTCAAGTTATCTGGCATACTTAAAATGAGCACCTAATTATTAGCAAGCCATTATTCCACTTAGGTAAATACTAGACTTTTCTCAACTCAAGGATCATAGGATTGTCAAGGTTGGAAAAGACCCTTAAGGTCATCGAGTCCAACCGTTAACCCATCACTTCCAAGTCCATCTATCCCATGCCCTCAAGTACCGCATCGATCCGTTCTTTGAACACCTTTAGGGATGGAGATTCAACCACTTCCCTGGGCAGCCTGTTCCAATGCCTGACCACCCTTTCGGTGAAGAAGTTCTTCCTAATATCTAACCTAAACCTCCCCTGGCGAAGCTTGAGGCCATTTCCTCTTGTTCTATCACTTGTTACTACAGAGAAGAGACTGACCCCCACCTCACTACAACCTCCTTTCAGGTAGTTGTAGAGAGCAATAAGGTCTCCCCTCAGCCTCCTCTTCTCCAGACTAAACAACCCCAGCTCCCTCAGCCGCTCCTCATAAGGCTTCTGCTCCAGGCCCTTCACCAACTTCCTTGCCCTTCTCTGGACACGCTCCAGCACCTCAATGTCCTTCTTGTAGTGAGGGGCCTAGAACTGAACACAGTACTCTTATCATGCTTTCAAACACTGACTTAGTATCAACAAATGTTGCATCTATTGGATGGCAAATAGAAGCAACACTGCATCAAGTATCTACTCAAAGCTGACAACTTTGTCCTAATGCAAGGAAACTCCCTCATCACAATACAAATGACAGCTCTGCAAATGGGACAAACTGCAACCACGCACTCATCTTAGATGCATACTTGGAAGTCAAAACAAATGCACAAAAAATTATTGATGTTATGAAGCCTTCTATCAGGTGATTTCATTTGTCACATTTTTAGGGTGCAGATATGATGTACTTAAAACACCACTTTATTATTCTCATCAGGAGATAATCAAGAAATACTCTTCATGCACTTTCAGTACAAATCCTCTGCTTGTTTTAAAGATACTATACTTCTGAAATTATTAATCATAAACACGTGTTAAATGACTTCTTATTTCTATTTCACTGGTAATTATGGTTATTGGCATCTCTGAAAACCAGGCTGAGAGAATGTGAGGAAAAAATCGTGTTGTGTCAACTAGCAGAATTATTCAAAAGGTAACACAGAATTAATCATGTTAAAATATATCATGCCTAGAATACTTGTGTATAATTCTATATGCTTAATTCTGTAAAATCCTACAGCAATTTTGATTATAAAATTCCCTTGGCAGATACATCGTTGGAAGACTTGATCTAACACCTCTTGACATCACTAGAAATAATCCTATTCATTTAAATAGGCTTTTGGGTTAGGGTCTTAGTCTTAATAAAGTTCGTTATCTTGCTTCAGATCCCTTCTTAAAACTTTGTCATAACACCTAGAGATACTGTGACAACTACAGTGTTGATGTGCTGCAGCTGCTCTCTACTGTGGTGACCAACAAATCTTACTCTTCTACTGTAATTTCACTACCCACTTTTATCCAGTCGTGCTCTTTGGTCTACTTAGGAGTTCTCTGTGCTCGGCATTGTCTTTGCTATGAATACACACTGTCTAGCATAATGCATAGGCACTATCACCAGACCTACATAAACCAGCATCTGGATTAAAAGGGACACATGGCTAAGATTCCCATACATCGCAATAATACAGAAGAACATTGTGATTTCATTAATTACTGTCATTCACCCACTTTAGTAATGATACTATGTGCTAGCTTCAAGAATCAAAGATGCATGTATAGACAAGAGAAATTATTTTCTGGTGATAACTATTTAAACACACATTAGATTTGACTTAGATTCTGAGAAGTACTTTGTACCTTTACGTAGAACAACTGAAGGTAAATTCACTCTCTGACCACAGAAGTGTCGGAGTCACAGAGAATATATTCATTTCAATATTTGCAATACCAGCCATGCGTAGACAGTCTGTATTGATCAAAGATGTAAAAGGAGTGAATGTGCAACTATTGAGGTCTACTCGTCGTATGAAAATACCATCAAAAGGACCTCTCCCTGTTACATGATTTTAAATATTGTTTTCAGGAACAAAAGACTAACTGAAATCTTTGAATCAATCAGAAACAAGCACATACTATTCTGGAATACCTATTTTTCCATGGATAAATGTTCTCTCACTTCCCTTATATCACCATTAAGCCCAAAAGAAATAAAAGGGGTACAGGAAAGTTAGCAGATTGAATCAAAGAGCTCCAAACAGAATACTCTCTTTTCACCATGTAATCACAGATTTGATAAAAGTAGCTAAGAAGCAGTTTAGCAGATTAACACCAAGATGTACATTTAATTGGACAGAATCTGGTCAGCCCTTCACCTTCTAACCTATACAAAGTACACTCGGTTGACGGATCAAGTACCATCCACCGTTATCACAGGAATCAGCTCACAGTCTCTTTCGGCTGTTTAGCAAGCTTATCTTAAAACTCATTTGCTTGTCCCTGCTGTCCATTTTAATTTGTAAATTAGTTCATGGCCAACTTATATCCATCTAGAGGCAGCAGTCTGAATGCTTCTTTTCCTTGTTTGCATTTATTTTCATAATGTAGTTTTAAAGAGCAGTCATGCCCCTTTTAACCTTCATTTTGCTAGGCTAAACAAGCCAAGTTCTTTTAGCCTCCTCTCATAACAGATCAATTCCTCTGAGGCAGTGCACCAACTACTTTAATGAAGCTCAGACAGACAAGATCTAGAATATTGTCCTTGTCTATCTTGAAATTTCATTCTTAATTCGCACATGGATTCAACAGAAATACGCTAATTAAGAATCCTGAGTACTTGCTGTAATATAACAATGCAGCCAAGAAAAAGCAGTATGTTTTAAGTGTAATTATAGATTATTTGTGATAGAAAGAGTATAGAAACATTTTGCATTAATGACTAAAATGGAAAATACAATAAGCATCAGAGACTGCCATTGTGATTTACACAGCTGCAGTACTGAGAGTCTCTGACAACTTCAGAAAACTTCTGGAAACATATCTGGCACAAAATCTTATTCATAAATATGTTTAAAAGCAGATAAAGGGCAAGGTCAGGCTTCACCTAGGCTTTATTATAATTCATTGCAGAAATCCCGTTGGCTTCCATGAGGTCAGTTTTACACATAATTGAAAGCTTTTGTCAGGAAACTTCCTAATTTAAAGATACAAAACCAGCCTGACAGTTTCCAACCTTGATATCAAAAAGCAAATGGACTCAGTTATTCCACCAATAAACAGCTGAAATTTGTTTTACTCAAAAACCAGGAAAATCCCCAGATTCCAGGAAAAGTCCTCGTAGCCAAGCACTGGGACAACAGACCTAACACAAATTGATGATCTAAATTGTAGCTCATAAGAAAAGGAGAAAGGACATCAGAGTCAGGGTTTACAAAGTACCAATTTGGCTACATTGCAGAAAAATAAAACCTTTCATAAACTGTACCATGCATTTGAGTATTTAATCTCATAGTTATGAGTTGAGGAGAAGGTTACACTTTAGAATTAACTTACTACATGATAAGTTAGAATATCCATTATATATGAAATATATAAACTACTTGTATTCCTTACAGCAGCTCTGCATTTATGAACAGCACTGAATGACCCTCAGAGTTTCATGTACAGATTCAAAATTGTTATTTTTTGCTAACAACATGCATAATGCATGCCCTATGACCTCTATCTGTCAAAATTGATTCCAGCATCTGTTATTTCCAAACAACGCAGAACATAGTTTACACTTTGGGCAGGGATCATTTTATAATACAGAATAATGACATAGAGTATAGGAGACCAGGGTTCAAGGGCAAATTTGTGGATATACTATACACTATTAGCACAAAGACATAAAACAACTTTGTCTGCATTAAGCATCCCTTCCTGATTAACATGAGTCTTGAAGGAAGACTTTCTTTTTCTCTAGGGAAAATATAGCCTCATCACCAAGTATTTATAACCTGATCCAAAAACCACTAATGTAATGGAAGAAAACCTCCTGACTTTATAAGGCTTTGAATCTGAAACGGAATTTTAGACTTTCTGACAAGGTCACATCTTAATGTTTCCAGAATCCCAACACAACATTTGCCTTTCCTATAGGAAAGGACAAGAAGTCTCACTAATTCTGACCTTTTTTTTTAGCGGTTTGAGTATTTGTTTGGACACTCTGGACTTGCTTTAAACCTTTTTGGTTTATGTTTTTCATGCTACAAAAATAGGGAATGCAGCTCTGCTGAGGAACAGACTGAAGTTTAGCAATTGATAAGCCTTCCATAGCAAAGACCAGCTGAAATACTCCATCTCAAATCTCAGAGTAGGTGCATCTCCAGCCATCTTCACCCTCCAACTAGGAAATGAGGGCAAAGTAAGCCACCACAGTGTCTCATTGGATTAAATGTCATGACAGTGTCATGAATCATTTTAACAGTACAAACTAAAGATAGACGAAGAAAGAAGATGTATTTAAATAAAAGTGAAGAAATACAAAATTAGCGTTTACACGACAGTAAGTCAAGTTAGATTGTGAATGTTTCTAATCACAGAGCATAACTACAGACAATAAGGTAACAAGGAGTTATGATAAAAAATGAAAGAGAGAAACAGATGGGTTGATAAGGACAGCAGTGTGGAGCCAGTGGACAGTTATACCCATAATCTGAGCATCCATGACAAAAAGCATCAGTTTTGCCACTTGTTTTGGCAGCATCTTAGTCCAATACTAACATTACTAACAGCTAGTTAAAGGGAAGCTCTATTCTGAGCATGGACTATTTGACAACGAAGTTCTTTAGCATTCTCTGCATGTTCCTTCAATCAGCTCTGCTAGCGCCAATATTTCAAATCCCTGTTCCTAATGATTTTGTTGCAGAATTAACAGTAAACTGAATTCTCCTCTCTTGCATTTATCAAGAGAGCTGCTTCGTAATTCCTAATCAGTGTCATCTATCTCCACAACCAGTGGAATTCAATAGCTTTGCGCAGTTACTGCCAAAGGCAAAACTCAAAAAAGGGACTTCTCAGCTGGTGAGGAGACATAAGAAAAGCAACACTACATAATCACTTTCTGGGGCTGTCTATTAATGATGCAAAACAAAATAGGTTGTTTCCATTTGGCATTTTTTTTTATTATATTATTTTATTTTTGTTGGCTTGATTTTTGTTTCGTTTTACTTTAGGCCAAGTAGTTATGACACAAATTACAAAACTCACGTACACGAAACATGCCAGCACAGTCTTTTAAGTGCACTCTTCAGAGTGGCAATAATTTAACTAATTACTGTTGGACAAAATTAATACAATGAATAGGTACATAGACATATCTCAAAGAAGATATTTTAATTGCACTTTTAATTCCCCAGTCTTAAGTCATTATTTTTGTATGTCATCATAATTAAAAGTTCTAATTTTAGATATTGCTTATAAGCCGTACACTCAGTCAAGATGACCCAAATGCTGACAGTGCCTAAGAATCAGCTTTGAATACTTCACTTCTCTTCTCTCTACCTGCTTTGTCTTTGAGTACTGTTCAATAAAGTCTCAATATTCTTCATATAAGCCCTGAGTTTGCTGCTTGACTTAAAATTAAGTCAAAAAACCTCAAAAGGCTGATTATTAAAACATTTGACAGTTACCATGAGCCTTACGCAACTAACTCTTTAAGTTTCTGCTTATATAGGTATGTAAGTAGAGCAGCCCTGGTAGGGCTTTCCTCTATAAACAGAGCACACTGATGAGGGCAAAAATTTTCCCAATCTCATAATTCAAATAACAAATTTGTAATGCACTCCAAAATAGTCTTATTTCTCTTCCACTTCAGAAACAGAAAATTTAAAGACAAATAAAACTACTGAAGATTTTCTTTTTTTTACAGTCTTAGCCCTGCTTTCTGTGATTGTCCTCCCTCAGCTGTTTCTACCATTGTACCTCCTTGAAAACCTTCCTGAAACTACACTCAGAGTTCCCTCCAGTCCTTTACTACCTGTCAAATCTTGAATAATTATTCAAAGACACAATTTTTCCAGCATTCCTCTTTAATGCTGCATATATAAGCTGTACTCTTGGCAGACGCCTCTGCAAAAATGGTCAACCATCAACTAAAATTAAGATGTGTGGGAGGAAAAAATCTGTCTGCTAACAGTCTGATCAACAAATTGTTATCAGAAACAGAAAAACACCACAACTCAGGAAGTCCTTTAACTTCTTCGGGTTTGTAGGCCTGATCATTAGCAAAAAGCTCCTTGATAAGTAGCTGTATCTCCATTTTCCAGATAAGATCCATACAAACCTTGGAACTACATTGTAGGAGTTCATTACAAGGAAAATGAACAAGTCTGGCTATGTTATTCAATTTACATGCTTGCATTTTTGAAACTGTGCGACTTCGAAATATTTCTACACAGGGTTGGGGGTTTTTTTTACATTACAGTAGTTTGTTTTGCTTAAATAATGATGAATAGACAAATGGACCTCTTGCCCTGCCCTGAACATCAGTTCTTAACTTAGCTCAAATCTGTTTTCAGTAAAGATATTTGAGGATAACTCTCTGTTTATGCTTAGTGACAATATGAGCAGCATTAGTAAAACTAGCAGCATAGAAACATGGACACTTACTGAGGTGGACAGTCCCCTCTCAGTAGCAGTTTTAAGTTTCCAGGTCTTCCAAGTCAAGGCCAAAGTTAATGCTCAGCTTAATGCTCATCTTAACGCTCCAATAAATGCAGCTAGCATTTATTCTGATAAGAATTTAACAATTTAGCTAAGAAAATTCAGAATCCAAACTGAAGATTTAGAATTGAATTTTTTAGTTAGAAAAATAACTCCAACAGAAGGCATTTTCTTACTTAACTCCTAAGCAGGGACATTTGGCACATCGTGACATTAATTTCGATGACTCTGGAAGCTTGCCCCTGTGCAAGAAAAAATGGGCACTGCAGAAATGCTTCTGAACAGACATGTTTTTAAAATTGAGAAAGCCATAAGGGCTGCCTTTTGGGAAAGGAATGAACCTATCATTTAGATGACCGATAACCATTTGTCTCTCATGCCCTTAAGGGTGGTTCTGCTTACAGCTCTCACAGATTCACTCCTCAGGTTTAAATTTCTTTTTTGTTTCTCAAAACAGAACAGAAGGAAAGGAAACTGAAGATTTTGAGAAGTCAGGGGACAAAATGTTACAACAGAGCAAAAGCAATCTGAAAATTGGTTAAGCACACTGCAGAAAGGATCTACTGACATACAAATGCCAACCCATATTGGGTTTGCATGGCAAGGTTTTGGTA